>JAQIWH010000308.1:0-56387 GCA_034695005.1 Cryptops parisi | reverse complement strand
TATATACATACATATGCGTGTGTGTGAAAAATGAGGGAAAAGTTGTGCTATTCAACTTGTTTTCACTCTTCTTCCAGAAAAAGAAACACAATGATGAATATGTCTAAAAAAGCTTCATTCATGATTTTTAGTTCATAAATATAAGGATCACTTAATGATTTTGAACGCTTATGGAAACACACGCAATTCGCTGTTGTGTAATTACAACTATTATTTTACGTCATTAATCCCCAACACGAGTTAAAATAACCAAAGCCATCAAAATGTAATTTTGTAACGTAATTTACTGATTTATAATTTGTGTTTTCCTAAGCTAAAGAACATATGAACCTGTACATTTAGGGACACTTTTAGGTGATATTAGTTAAAGGGCACCGACTCCAAACACTGCACTGGCGTCCGAACCCAAGACAATGACATGAGTTCATAGCACCCACTCTACGAATACATAGACTAGGAGTTGTAAACCCCTCCAACATGGTTAGTTCATTGATGTGTTTAATGATATTTTCGTGAAAAACAAGGCAAAAAACGGCTAAATTGTACATTTTTTTGGGGAGGTTTAAACACTCACTGATTTGGAGTTTGATTTGCCACGAAAAATAAATGTAATTGTTAGATATATTCGTCATGAAATATCAGATACCTCCTCTTCAATTCGGTTCTAAATCCGCCACTGGTTCCAGTATCAAAACTGATCCCAGTATCAACGTGCACCGTTGAACGGTCATTCTCAGAATTACGGAGAATAAAAACATATTCAAAAAGTACTGAGTCAACAAAGGTTGAATGACTACATTGTGGTTTACTTCTACGGGGATATAGCAGACGATTTGAATCTTTAGAAAGTCTGTAAGTCTATATAGAGCTCTAGTTCTTCAAAATACATTGTCCTTCAAAATCAATGATTTCTTATTGTATTTTAATGGCAATAAGTAAAGAAAGCCAAGGACCAAACATGGAAACATTTATATTAGGGATTCTTATTTTAACACAAATCTTATTATTCTTGTTAGAATCAGCTGTAGCTATAATCTAATCCCCACATATTCACAATCTTAGCAATTCTTGACATTGCAGAATTATAAGTATAAAAACATTTTATCCATTTCATATTGTAGATAAAAAATTCTGATCATGATCAGGAGCATATGTTATGTTCTTTTTAAAAAAAGAAACAACTTATAAATTCATATTACTATAGTATACTGTACTGTATATGTATACCAGTTTTTTTAATAAGTCACATGGGCACCTATGAGACTCATTAACAAAAGTTAATGTCGCTGTATTAGGTATTACCATAGACATAGACTAAAGAGGTATATTTATATCTGTAGCCGTATCTTTAGTCTATGTAGTAGTCATATGTACACGTTATGTATTATGTATTATTATTATTATTATTATTATTATTATTATTATTATTATTATTATTATTATTATTATTATTATTTTATTAATTCGACACAGTGGCCATACAGGAACATCATCGCAAAACAAAAGAAGAACGATAAAAACAAATTTTTGAAGGAAAAAATACATAATAAAATGAAATCACAATCATTCTAAACTATAAATATGTTCTATTAGTTGTTAATTTGATCATACTTTATTTTGTTCATATGCACCCTCTCCTCCGTTATTTATTGACATTTTTTAAAAGTCACGTATACAGACGTATTTCTTAATAAATATAACAAATATATGTATTAACATATATTAGCAATAATTTTGTTTAAGTTATTTAAAAATTATACGTCTACAATGATTTGAATAGCATTGTAACAATTTCCATGCATACAGTACTCACTCATTGAAGTCGGTCTGGAGGATAGACGTGTAGAACCCATGTGTGTTTATTTTGACATCATTTGCGAATTATCCCTGGTCACTAAAACAGTTGCATCGTTTCAACGAGCGAGGGCGGCAATAACTTTACTTTCGGTTTTGATTTTTTAACTGGGGGGGGAGCATTATCTTTCTTTATCTTCTTCCTCCTCAACCTTTTGCAAAGCATGCCGGTCTCTTTTCGCCTAAATATGCAACAGTATCCCGAAGAAACACCCGAAATGTGACAAAATTCGCTCGGTAAGATACCCTCAACTTATCCCCCGACGATTGCCCCAATTTCTCTGTTTAATATTGAGAATTCAAAACGAAATAATTAATTCATTTCGAATCTCCCCGAGGACAATAAAATTTTTGTCTAATTTTGAATGCTATCTCGGGTCGCGGAGCTATTGTCCGCCATTTTTATTCTTCAAACAACAACAAAAATCCGCATAGACGTTCGTAGTATACTGCAATTGAAGAATTTTTTTTGGATATCTCAATATTTTTTTTCACATTTCCACCTTCCATCCACGAATTTACTTATGGCAGAAATATTAAATAAAAATAATTAGAAATAATCGTTAACTTACAATGTTTCTTATAAATAAGACTTAATTTTTTTTTTGTAAATGGAGTGTTAAAAATTGCATCGAAGGCTGTCTCCCAACCCAATGCTAACTATAAATATAGCCTTTGCATGTTGCGATTGAAGAACCAATCGCTGTAGGCTGAGACATTTAGCCCCTTAATTATATAGCACGTGCTGTCGAGACCTTTAAAATTTAAAGAACGTCTTGTCGAAAAGGTTGACATAATGAATCCCTAGCAAAGTGGCAGTTTGTGAATTGTGGTTTGAGCCTTTGAAATGGCTAGAACGACTTGTTGTCCATGTTGCAAAAGTTGTCCATGAAAATCATTCACGTAATAACATGACATAATTCTGTGCAACTGGATATTCAGTAAACTATGAGAAAATATTACAATATACACTCATGCAATGGGTAATTTAAATAAAAATAAACTAAATACAATAGGTTTATTTTTAAAGCTATTTTTAATAAATTAGTTTAAATTATTTCCTATGTTGCTTAGTTTAGGCTATGTGATTTTGCAGACAATTTTTTTCTGCATAAAAATTAACTTGTATATAATAAATAAACCAATAAATTAGCTTATATCTTGAATATATTATGTGTTGACAACACATGATTATGTGTAAAACAACTGCCAAATATTTGTTGTTGGTTGACATCAAAGTGGATACATATGTATTCATTTTGGTTACAGTAACATGACCATCAAAATGTATGGGCTCACACAATGATGTCGCACGTAGCTTTCAAGATCTTTTTAAAAAGTTTTCTGATTGCTAAAAGTTGTAATTTAAAAGTACCCAAAAGCACTTGTGTTTATACATCACTATACAGGCGCTCTCTACCAACGAACTTTCAGAGATACGAACAAACGTAATCATAAATATATTTTTTGTTTGTTTTGCTTTCATTCCCCTTTTCACAACATCAAATTTTGTTTTGCACGTCAATTCCGCCTAGTACGGAATCTGGCCGCTACTAACGCTTGCACAGCACTGTAGCGGCAGCATCCCAGTTGTTTGTAATGGCATTGGCACTTGGCATTGAAGCCATCTCAATGGACACGAAGGTGGGGATTATTGAAAGACTCGATGCTGGAGAGAAAATGGTTAACGTAGCACGCTCATTCAAGATGAATCGCTCTACAGTTGGAACAATATATAAAAGCAAAGACAGAATTATGATTGATTAGCGACTTACGAACATTTCATGATACGGACGGCTGTTCGGAACGTAACTCGTTCGTTAGTACAGGAGCTACTGTACTTTCAATGGAATAAATTTTTAAAATTTCAGTCTTGAGGAACTTTTCTCATTTGTCAAGCTCCTTTTGGGCCACATGGCATTATGTGGGTTGGATGTCTAATAATACTGGAGTACTATTGGAGAGTAATACAGCTGAACAAGATTAACAGCCAGTCTACGAGTTACGAATGAGTTCCATTCTTTAGTATGTCTTTTAAGTCGAATTTTCACATAAAGTCGGAATAGTTGCGTACTGTTCGTATTTAACATCTGTTTGCCTTGGATATAGTGTACTTTTCTATGCATATGTACATATAAGGATAAACACACAAAACTAATGTCAACTACAGTAACATGTTACAGCAACGTGGTCCAATTGAAAATGGTGGAAGTTATTTTGTCCTACCTTGGAAACCACGAGCCAACAATCGCTGTAGACACTTCACTGTTTATTATTAAGAACCATTGTATGTAACTCAACTTTTTAATATACAGGGTGATTCTCTTGTTTGGATACTGCAAAGTTTAGGAATGTTTGGAGTTTTCTAGCAAGAGAATAACCTTATAATAGGTAGCCTAATAGGTATCACTGGTTGATATGAGATTTATGGAAGTTCATAATTTTGAGACTGCATGTAGTTCACAGTTTTAGAGTTGTTTTTTTTGTTGTCATGCTGTTCATTTTAAACGTGTATTATTTTTTTCTTATTTAAAACAAATGCATATAAATCGGTAAAAATTGTTCATTAACATTAGGATTCCTTACTATCTTGTCAGGTCGTCTGAAAATAAAACCATGGAAGTACAAACTCTACTTGTTAGTGGTGGCCTCGGCGACTTGTCTGGAAACTCCATTTCATTATGCGTGCAGCCAATGAAAAATGACAGCGAAGTAGAACAAGATGGTTTATCAGCAGAAGACAATGGTAACATTATTACCATTGCTGGTATTGAAGCTGACGATGTGAAGGAAGACGCTAGTGCAATGAATTTGAACAGTGACGAGCCTGGTGCTGCAACTGCTGTAGTAGAGGAATTACCAGCTGATGATGAAACTAGTAATGTGCAACAGGATCAGAACATTGTCACTTTTGACAATTCCATTCCAATGTCTTGCCTGCAAGAGGTCGATCATTCGCAAAACGGTATTGTGCCATTCATCATGGAAGATGGCATCGAGGGAGTGAACAGTTTCTCTGGTGCTCAAGTTTTGCATTGTTTGGACGGAAGAACAATAATGTTGACCTCGGGCGGCATGCAGACTCTCGATGGTCAGACGATCGCTTTGACCAAAGATGCCAACGGCCAAGACACGTTCACAGTCTTGTCGCAGCATGCTCTGAATCTCGATTCGAGCCAACAGATCCAAGTGGAGGATTCTGCCAATTTGGCAGTTGAAGAAATGTCGACCAATCAGGCGTTAGCCGTGTCTTCTGAGGGAACGACGTTGACAGACGGCGCTGTTACGTACACCATTGCGGGTGTGTTGGAAAACTCTGATGATGTGAATTCTCTTGCGTCGATGCAAGATTTCAACGGCGCTGCTGGTGCGCTAAAGCTGGTGAATGGCTCGCTGCAGTTCAGTTCTGCTTCTGACCAGGTAACAATAGATGCGGATCAACAACCTCTTGACGAAACAGCTCAGTTGAAACAAGACGACCCATTAGATAACAATGAACCAAATAGCGAACTTGCTGCAGTACCTGAACAAATTACAACCGTTTCGAACGACAGTGAGATCAGAAACGACACCCTGTCGAACGAACCATCTCAAGACAAAGACGAAAGCAATGCTTCGCCACCGTCGCCTGAGGAAGAAGTGAATCCAAACACTGTTGTGATTGACATCTCGAACCGGATTCAGCTGGTTCAGAATTCGTTGATTGTAGTGAACGGGCAGAAGTGTGTTCTTCAGCAGAATCATCGAACTGGTGAAGTTTTCGCTTATCCTATCAAGGAACCCGAAAAACCAAAGAAGAAAAGAGGCAGGCCTAGGTGCGTGAAACGGGTCGTTTTTTTTTTAATATTTCAACTTTATCATTATGAAAACACATTATGTATGAGGAGGAAACAACGATATTCATGCATTCATTGGTTGATTTTGTAGGAAGGTGAGACCTGATCCCAATGACATTCATGCGGAAGACGAATCTCAGGACGGTATGCTGGGTAAAGATGCCGAAGCGGATCTTTCAGAAGAAGACCTGGAGAAAGGATTGGTTGAAAAACCAAATGAAGGTTAGTTGTTGATGTGCTATTGTTTCTTTAAGGGGAAATACAGTAAATTCTGTTCAACATTCTTGAAATACAGGGTGTTCTTGAGATGTCTACTCAACTATTAACCACATATGCTACACATCGAATCAAAGCAAAAAGTCTATATAAGTATACATGGGTCTGGAAATACATACACATTTGTACATATATCGCACCATATATGTACAACATGTTCATTTGCACACATGCATAGACCTATGGCCTCTGAATGAGAGGCCATTTTTGCATTTATGTGACTTTATTTTGTAATTATCTCAGAAGGGAAACATTTCAAACTCATGTTTATATAGATTGTTTGCTTTATTTTTTTGTCAAATTTTAACTACAGATGCTGTGTATCAAAAACAAAGCAAACAATCCATATAAACATGGGTCTGAAAATGCTTTCCGTCTGAGATAACAGGGGTGAAGTCACGTATTTTCATAATTGCTGCAAATTGAGTACTATATGCATTTCTGGACCCATGTTCATATGGACTTTTTGCTTTGTTTTGATGCTTGACATTTGGTTAAAATTTGACAAAAAATTTTTAGGAACAGCCGGTAGTTGCAAAGCATGTTAAAATCTGGTACAAGAAAATGCAATTGAATAATCATTGTGAAATATGATCATAAAAGATTTCAAGTTTTGTAGTTTTTTATTGTTTTTATTTATTGCATTTAATATAAAAAAGGTCTTAAATAATGCAATAAGATTTCAGAGATATAAATTTATAGCTTATTTTTTGGAACAAACATTTGTTATATTGTGCTTTCCATGACCATAATACTGAAATTGTGTCGTTTATATTACTTCAGCTGGTGCGATGGTTAAACGAAGTGCAAGGAAACGGAAGAAAAATTTTATACTAAATGGTAACGTTTTCATCTAATCGGGCAGTTGTTTTTCAAAGATATGTTTTATAGTTACAACATTTGTTTTTTGTTGTTGCGACAGATTATGAAATGGGTGGCCTCAATTTGGATGGTGCCAGCGAAGAGGATGCTGACGTAGCAGAGGAAGATGACGAAGACGAACCGCCATCAAAGAAACGAAACAAAACAAAGGGAAAATTAAAGAAAGTTGCAAGTGCTGCTCCAGTGATAAAAAATGTTCCAGTTCCGGGTTCGACTCCTTTTATCAACAAAAATGTTTTGTAGTTGTTTTGTTTTTTAACGAGAGATTTTAAATTCATGCTGGTTCATCTTTATTCAGGAAATAAACGTCAACGTGGACGACCACGCCGCTATGGCCTAAAACCACCACAGCCTGAAACTCAAGCATTCCTTGTTCAACTATCCGATGGGCAGACAGTCATGATGCAAGTTCCGATGGGAAACATGCCACCTGGTGTTACAATTCAGAGCATTGCCCAGAGCATCGCAGAATCTTTGCAAAATACAACTCCAGTCAGTATTTTTATTTATTTATTTTTAATACTTTTTTTTTAGACGCTTTATATTAGCTAAATCAAATCGAATCTTGCAGAACTTGAAAACGGAATTTTTCAAACTCGCAAAATTGAATATCGCATTACTCGGAAGATCACATTAAACTAAATTTGCATACCTTAAACTTGGCATAAATTGAAACTTGCAGAACTCGAAAATGAAAATTTCTCAAAACTCGCATAAATCGAATATTACGTTACTCAAAAGATCACATTAATCTAAATTCGCAGAAATCGAAAATGGAATCACTCGAAACTCGCATAAATCAAATGTCGAACAACTCAAAGATTGTATAAAGCGTATTCTTAAAAAGCATTTTTAATCCAACTTGTTATTTATGAACCTCGTGCAGCTACCAACTGATGAAATAAGATGCAATATTGTTATAAAATGCTTATGTATTTTGCAGACTCGGAATATGCCGATTACTATTGCTCCTCGCCCTCTTACAGAAGCATTGCCAACAACCAGTGGTGACACGTCGATACCGGTCACCACCACCGCGGACGACAGTGCCCAAGCGATGCAAGGATTTGTGGCAGTGGATGAAGATGATGCGGCAAAAATTGAAACCGATGAAGCAACAATAAGTGGATGTATGCTGATTTAATTAATACTCATCTACGCAACCCATCAACACTCTTATGCTAAAGACTGTACTTGTATTTAGCGTCCAAAGAAATCATCGAAACGACCGATCCACTGCCTTCGTCGGAGAGCCTGAATTCCCCAGCTGCGCTGTCGGATGAAAATTGTGATGAAAATATGGAAGAACCAAGCGTTGACAAAACATGTAACTATTATCTCCCTTAAAATAAAATTTGCTTCTTACCCACAAAGATGTGGTCTGATTATGTTTTTTTTGTTTTAGCGTCCAGTGAAGATAAAGACATCATCGAATCGAGTGTGGACAATCAAAGCGAATCGGGCAACCCTACAGTAATTCCGCTCCCTCAAAAGTTGGTTCCGATTATTTTATCCAAACCTGAAACACCAATTAAGATAGGTAAGTTATGATTCATTTTAAGTGTAATGGTTAAATTGATCAAATATGTACTTCCAAGGTTCTTAACTAAATGGTTAATATGAGACGTGTAAATACTGTATCAGAGCATTGGAATAGTTACAATTGGCTTTGATAGAGTAATGTGCAGAACTATAATACTGTATTTGTAGTATTTAAGTGCTGTAGGTACTTAAAACAAAAATAATAGTTTGGAAGTAGATAAATTATATTCATGAATATAATTTATAATGACTGATACAGTACAAAACGTTGAAATGTTGCAGTTAAAATTTGTGGTTAATACGACGATATCGACAGATGTTGCTATAATATTAGCCACAAGATTTTAACATATGGTATCAGACTCATAAAGGTCTCCTGATACATGCAATTATTGGTGTGGCAAGTGGAGCAATTTGTGGACAGCTAGCTGTAATGCCAGCTTCTTACTCAACCAACGTCAAGTTGTCCACAAATTACTCCCCTTGTCATATCAAAAAAATTGGGTCTCGGGAGGCCCATATACAGGCAACTCAAAACAATAATGTAACACACTATAATGTAAAATGAAATTTAGCGTTTTATTGTAAGCATAGCATTTAAGATGTATTGATTGCAGGTTTGAAAGCTTCGGAGAATGATTTGGAAAAATTGCGCTGTCCGAAATGTGATTTCCAAGCTTATTACCAACAGCAATACCAGGACCACTTGACACTTCATCCTGATGATATTCATCGTTGCAAGTGTTGCAGCCATTTGGCTCTCGAGGAAGAGGATTTGTTTGTTCATTACAAGGTAACACGACCAAACGTCGCTCCAACTAAATCATTCATTAAATTTTTTTTTTTTTCAAATGTTAATTAATTTGCTTTAGGAAAATCATCCAAAATGCATTTGTGAAGTGTGCAATCATACAGCTGAACATGCATACATCATCAAACGTCATATGTACCGTCACAGTGATACCGGATGTTCCTGCGTACTTTGCGGAAAAACTTACAAGGTAATATTTCACATCAGTGTTTTCATCTAACAACTTCTTTTTGTGTTATGCTAATATTTATTTTTTGATCATAGGATCATTACATCCTTAAAATGCACATGAAAATGGTACATCTACCTGCCGAAGTACTGTTCGAATGTGAAGTGTGCAACAAAAAATTCACCCGCAAAGCTCACCTGAAGCGCCATCTACGAACGCATGCACCGGACAAGCCATACAAATGTTCCGTCTGCGAATACAGGTTAAAATACACTGCATGGACTTTTGCATCTTGCTCGTAATGAAATAAAAATATCATTCTTAACATTTTCTTTCAGAGGATGTGAAAAATCAGATATTACAAAACACATGTTAATACACGAAGACCCTAAGCATTCGTGTGAAGTGTGCGGTAAAAGCTTTCGGCATATCAAGAATAAAGAACTACACGTTAAAAGGTTAGCATTGTGTTTAAACAAAATTGCATTTATTTGTTTCCCATGTTTCCAATCTTTTGGCAAGTGGTATTATAAAATGGTTGTTTCTTTGACGTACAAGACACAAGGGACAGCGGGATTACAAATGTGGAGTTTGCGATTTTTACGGGTATACATTCACCGACATTAGAAAACACATTGAGAGAAAGCACGCCGATGCTAAAATCACATGTAACAGGTGTGGTCAAGCATTTAAATCGGAAGCATCAATAAAGGTAAAACAAAAATAATTTTTTCAAAATTGTTAACTCGACATTTGTTTGTATCGGAAATAACATATATTTGAAATTTTTTAATCCCAAGGAACATCAAACAAGTGGACAGTGTGCACTGTTCATGTTGGAGCAAACCAATGCTGAAGCAACAAACAAAATCGTGGCAACCAATCAAAATGCTGGTAAGCCGAAATAATCAAAATTTGTAGTAAAAGGATTAGATTGTATGTCTGTCAAACTAAAAACAAAAATTATTTTAACCAGAGTTACAGGAATCAAACGTGACCACGATAGCACTTCCCGACGGTTCTCTCGCTACATTGAGCGATTTTGCATCATCTAGCCAGATCATCCTCACAGGCGATAATCAGTTGTCCCACTCTCAACTCATCGATCAAAACGGACAGCTGGCAATCGTAACGGATCCTGAAGGAGGAATAACACAGGTGGCCATGGTCACGGAACAGGGTGAACTCAACACCGAGTTTGCGCTCGTGACTGAGGAAGGCGACAACGTTGCAATGGGCACCATGCTTGCTGAGATGTTGGACACGAGTGATCCCTCAATCATCATGAAGGACAATTTGGACGATGAAACCGACTTCTCTAACAAAGATGAACCTCAGGTAGCCGACTCGTAACAGGTGTAAAAAAAAAAGGGGGGGAAGAAACAAAAATGCCAAACAAATAAACTGCCCTTGCAGTTGAAAGTTCTAGTTAAAAAGTAAAGCATTTCCAGTGTCCGGCAGATTTGCTCGTTATGAATTTTCACTTGTTTCAAATGATCTCTGCAAAGCCGTTTTGTATTTTAACTCTATCAGTCCATCCCATGTAAAAAAAAAAAAATTTGAACAGTTTTGTGGAGAATATAAAACTTCTCTGTGTAAATATGGAAAACATGGGTTCATCGCATAAATCAGCAATGTACAATATTCCATTGGAATCATGACATCGTAAATCTTTTCTTTGAAAAGTTTGAAAGACGTAGAAATGAAATTAGTAAAAATATTCATTTATTATAATTAACAATTTCTCCAATCTTTTTTCTCGACTCGGGAGTTTCATATGGTAATCACTCACTGCATGTATGTCCGCACAATTTTTTGCACTTTTCTCCTGCACGCTGGACAAGGTTGGTTTTGTTGCCACAACTTGCGAGCGCAGTGAAAGCAAGTCAGCATGTGTGCCGAAGATCCGTGGATCAACGATGCGTTCCGGGGACGTTGCAAGCAGAGTATACACAAAGCATCGGTGGCATCTTTGCTCGAACCTTGACTAGAGGCAGCATTGTCATCATCTCCACTACCTGAAACATTTAAAAACAAATCTTGCTTTCATCTACTCAAAAGTAATTGCACATGGATTTACTATCAGCTTCACTCAAAAGAAAGCTAATGCATGTTATTAAAGTGCAAAATTTATTCACAGAACATGCATTACGCTCTTTAATAACCAGAGCTGATCCTACTAATGGTAAGTTGTGGATTGAAATTACCAAAACTTTTAAAAAATTTTATGCCCTTTTATGTTTGATGATTTATCAATAATAGAACATGTTTCGGACGGTGAAACATGAGATATTTTATGAATGAATTAGTGGACAAGGTGGTCTATATAAAAGGTGATTTTGCTAATTTTCAAAACAAAGTTTCAGTAATTTCAATCCACTATCGACACCAATTGCCATACAAAACTCTGTTCACCATCTTTAATGATCGGAACTATCACCATATAATGGTACGTTGTTAAGAATATCAAGTATCCTCAATATGAAAACTATTAATTATAAATAGAATTCTTATTAAGGCACAGGTGTTACAACATGAAATATCATGCATATTTTACGTTGATATCACTTTTTTAAGCCTAGTGCTAGTTTGCACATGATAGATATAGTGTATATAACATATACACGTACAGTGTATGTAACTATAACATGCATTCGCAAGTGAAAAAAAAGGGCTATACACCGCTTTTCAGAGGTCTGAAATATAACCTAGCATAGAAACATGTTTCCAAATTAATGTATATGATGTCTATTATTACCAGTTGTGCTTGTAGCTTTCCCCACTGGCGACTGAGGAGAGACTTCATTGCTGTCACCCGAAACTGAAGCTTCTATCAGTAGGCTAATTTCTCGCACGTTGATTTCTGCCGTGGAAGAACTTGTTTTTCCCTGTCAACAAAAAGGTAATTGTCAGTTTGCATTCTATTTAAACATTGACTATAAATATGCAATGGTTATACACGCTCCACAAAACTCTAGTTAAATTTCAACCACAGATACTACGCATCAAGCTAGGTCCACAAAACTTACCGCACGATTCCCAATCGAGTCTTCGACTCTTGATCTTCGTCGTTTTCGACGAAGCCGTTTGGGCGGCCTCCTCCTTTGTTCGGGAAGCCAATTGTTACGGAGTTGCCAACACTTTTGACAAAACCGCATAGTTGGCCAATTAAGGCAATTGCATTTTTTGCATAACCATTTATCCTACAACCAATAATAATAAATAAAAAAAAAAGTTGATTGAGACGCTCGTTTGCAACCACATTCACATCGCACTGTACGACAAAATCTACTTACACAGTCAGTTATATCTGGATCCCAGTCGTCACTGGACAGGTCCTCGCAGTTGCTCAGATCGGCCCAGAATTCAATGTCGTCTTCTGGTTCCGCTTCCAGATTTAGCACCCCCTATAATCAGTTGCAAAAACGGAGAAAAGATATTAACTCAAATCTGAAACTGGTGCTGACAAAACCTGATCATTTAAATCTACTTACAGCAAATATAGTGCTCCCCGTATCACTATCAGAATGGATGCTGCCATTAACAGAAGAAACTTCGTATTCAAAAGAGTATTCGTTGTCTGAAAACAAGGAAGACCCAAGGTCTTCGTCCGAAGGCAGCATCGATAGGGAGTCATATTCTGAATTTGCAGAACTCAGAGGGACGTTCTCAAATTTGCAGTTGTTGGGTTCGGTGATGTCATCATCGTCGTCAAACGCAAACGACTCGTCACCGCTGGCTCTGGCAACAGCCGTTTCATACCCCTGGAGAAGTTTATGCTTGTCTAATAAGAAAAGCCTACACCACCGCATGGCTATTTTTGCTCTTTTTTTTTTTTGGGTGCAAAGTACGTTTTAAATTATAAAAATTAAACATCGCAGGAAGGAAAACTGAAGGGTCGTGCTAGTTGATAAGGGGTGTAATCATTGCACACACACAATGAAAGCTGAAGTTATGTAGTAAAGATGCAAACACTCATTCCCAAACAACGCAAAACAGCTGCACTAACTAGGGAAACGATATGGGGTATTTTTTTTTGTTTGTTTTTTTTCCCCTACTATCACACACACCGATCAGCGTAGAATGCGAAGCAGTACCTGTATGCTGAGCACGGTTTCCGGACTACTATCATATTCGGGTCCAGAAAGAATGTCAATGTATATTGGAGAACGACCTTGACCAATCGCTATCCGTTTGGATGGAGGTTCCCCTTCAGCTTCTGAGAAAAAAAAAAAAAAAAAAAAAAATTAAGAATGTTTACTCGAACGTTTTCTTTCTTATCTTGCAAACCAATTTAAGTCTTAAGACCCGCTGTCACATGCAAGACTTGTGCAATTTTTAGGAATTACAACCGAGACGTTGGCTTCTTTTCTAACCAATGAAAACTGGTTGGCAAGAAGCTTGACACCACAGTTGTCCACAAATTGCATGACTTGCCACACCAAAAAACCCAAACTGCACAAATCAGATGGCTTTTATATTCATTCTGAAGAATGCAGACAACTCTCGATTTACTATTTAGGTTGGTTTGTTTACATTTTCTGGAGAAAAACATTATGTCCAAATATAAGCCTAAGTTTGACCCTGACCTAAATTTTTGCTTATTATAATTATATACATTGCCTAAACCAGATTAGGCATTCTATAGAATTCCTCGATTCTATACATTGTGATAACATGCACAATAAGTATCATGAAACTGAAAAAAACGTATAACTAAACTCATTTGTAAGCCAGCAGTGATCTGTGAATCAAGAAATGCAATAATTCAACAATACCATTCCTTCACATTATCTCTTCTATAAAAGACCAAACCATGCCTCCATACCAGTTTTTTAGACAGAAAGTAATGCCAAATTAATCTTTGTTTGGCACCAAAATGTGTATTTACCCACAAAGAAAGAAAAAGCGGGCAGCCACTAAAATTGTGTAATAAAACTAAACAAACTTTCCAGTCATTTGACGGGCTATAGTATGTTTAATAATGTGAAAGTAATTGAAAAAATATACGATTGCTCGCTAAAAAAACAAAACAAAAAACCCGACTGCACCTAATTTGTATGGCACATACAATCCCCTGGAAAAAAGTATTTTAAATGAGACTAGCACAATAGTAATGTTGACTAGCAATTTGCATTCTAGTTGGACAAAAAAATAAAAATTGCCACGATGTGAATCACCCTTTTCTTATATAAATACACATCCACAATAAACAGGATGTACGAAATGCTCGTTGATAGAACGCTCGACGCAAACACTATGCTGGAAAGTATGGAATCACTTCAGTTGCAGAAAAAAGGGTACAACGATACGGTATGTTTACACAAGGTGAACATTACTAACATTTCGCTCTAACGTATGAATGCACTAACTGAATACATTGTAGGACCACCTTTGTCCTTAAGAAATTCCCTATTTTTTTGTGACACGGGTGTAATTAAATTATGGCAATCATCCTTTGGTGGTATCCTTCAACTCTTCCTTGGTTGTAGGCTGTTTCTCAACCACTTATGTTTTTAATTTTCAACAAACAGTGGCATTGGATTCACGTTGATTCATTGTTGGAAAGATCCCCGAACACAACAAAAAGTGACAAGAAGCACTGTCATCTTGGAAGACAATATCGCCAAACTGATCTTCAATTATTGGAATGAGTCCAGAATGTCAACATACATACACACCCACCAGCATAATTAGACAGCAAAAAAAAGAATTACTGCAAAAGCATGCTTTCGATCATCAAGAACAAAAGTTTTCGAAGGCAACCAGATACCATCCGTTCTTCGTAACACATCAACGTCCTGGAACTTTTTTTCGCTGAATAGCATAAACATATCATGCTAGACTGAAAATTTAGTGGTTTAATATTCTTGGCGGATTTTTTTCTCCGAAACTAGTGCGCAATTCATCGACACACGGTTTTCTTTACGAATTGACTTTTTGGTGCGTCGGATTCAGGTGATTTCGCATGTTGCCAATTTGTGTCAACTTCGTCCACACTTCTTACAGCAGGGTTCAAACAAACCATAATGTTTGCAACATTTCTTTGCGGTTTCCTCCTCTTCAATGCCTTAACAGCAGCCTCATTCAATTATTTTACGGGTGCCATGGTTAGCTCAAGCAAGGATGCAAGTAACACAAGGGCTGGATGCCAACGATACGATGTCATCAGATTAAGTTGGATGAACACGCTGCATTGTTATTGGATGGTCATTGCATAATCCAATAACGACCCAGCCTTCACCCAATCAAATCCAACGACATTGTATCATTTTCAACTGGCATTACACGAACATAGACCAGAAACACAATATTGTGCACAAACCCACCCACCTTCTTGCACAGAGAGGTAAAAATATAAAAAAGATATAATAAAAACAAATCGGGTGATAACTCTAGAAACACCTTATATAACGAAAAAACTTTCAACGTTATATCTTACCACTATCTTTTCGCTTGATCCCGGCGACCTCCTGCTTTTCCGGCTCCTCAACATTCCCTATAGGTTCCTTCTCTGCTTATTAAAAAATCAGTTTGTTCAATTAACACGCACCATGACAAATTAAGATATATTAAGAGAGCCCTACTACATTCATGGCATTTCTTTCCCTCACTATAGCAAGTAAAGCAAATAAAAACTGACATCGTTATCAAATAGCTTTTCTAATTTTCAATAAATCATGATCAATAGATGGTTTCAAAGATGGTTTCGTGCCGAGTCTATGATGGCATCGTTATCTTTCATCCGACCTATAAGAAAAATGTCAGAAAATGCCTGTAGACTCTTCCAAAATCGACGACGAAAATGCCACCCTTTCACCACACTAACATCTATCAAATGCTGGCCTTGCTATAGTTTCCTTTTATACCCATGTAGAAGCCAGCAAAATATTACTATTACTCCATATTTTTTTTTTTGTATATAAAACAAAACAAAACAGCTGAACATTTAATACTCACGTCTCAAAACAAAATTATCACTAAAAAAAATCACAAACTGGCAATTTTAGATTATTTCACACTTGATGTGTAAGAAAAAATACATACAGAGGCATAAACTTAAAAGACCTCAGATGATGAAGAAATAAAATAAGAAATATTATTATTTACCCGTTAACAATAATGTTAACTGAAACTTACCAGCAGGAGGAGTGGTGGCCGCCGGTGACAGGCATGTTTTTAATAATGCCCTAAAAAGTAAATAAAAATGCATGAGCAATCAACAGTTGACAAATTCCCAAGTTTTCCAAATTCATACAAAAAAATACATCTAACTTACTGTGCCCGCGCTATACTGAAACGACGTGTTTGAAAGATTTTTCCCAGTGGATCATCCACGATGTCGATGATTACCGGATCAACGGGATCGTACAGCTTACGCAACTTGATGTATTCTTTTAGAAAATCCATCAGCTAATTACAAACAAAAAATTATTGCATATAATTTATTTCCTGAACTTGGAAACTTTTATTACTATACAGGGTGATTAAAAAAAACAAATGAAAGCGAAAAATAGATAAAGCGAAAGGTGGTCACCCTAGTTGCAAGAGTAGACAAATACAGGGTGCCTGATATTTTCTAATATTAATCAATATATGCTGGTGCCCAAGTATAAAAGAAGCGAGCTTCTGAAATTTGTTTTAGTTTGTCGACCCCTGCCTAGTTGCATTATAAAGACAACTGTTGTCTACAAAAGTTTTGACTAACTACCAATGACGCATGGCATATCCGAGTATATGATATATACAGAAGAAATTGTGTATTTTTATTAACAAAAAAGTATTTTCTTCAGTACTGGTTCTTATATACATTGAAACTAGTAATGTCACAGAAGCTAATTGTAGCTAATAAATCTATAAAAAAAACCTATAATTTACATATTAAAAATTTTTTTTGAGCTTAAAATTATCCGTATACGAATTTTATATATCAAACTCAATTTATTTGTAAACTTGTATATATTTCCCACCCAAATAAAAAAGCTCCCCCCCCTTTTCCTTGTCTTTTATTCAACTGCGCATGCGATTTCTCAATGGAACTTCCCAAGTGAAACTACTTTTGTTGACTATCTTTTTCAGTTGCAACTTTTAAAATTATGCCACACTTTGTGATAAAATGACAAAATATGTTTAAATTTAACGAAAAAGTTGGACTATAAAAGTCGTTATACTTGTAGAAAGGTAAACGTTTCTCCTTGAGCTCCAACCAATCGGAACAGCTGCAGCAGTTCCTCTTTCACTCGAAACTATACAGAAAAAAAAAATAATTGCAAAATTTCATTATATCACTTCTTCAATGATCAACGAAATATAAACCAACAATATATGAATATATAACAACAAACTCACCTTTATCATATTGAATATTTCATTTCTAATTTGATTAGGTCTGTAATCTGTACAAGTTCACCACCACGTTGAATCTTGTCGTCTTGTCTTTTATGCTTTTCGTGGCATTTCACAATCATCACCACAATGATGTATTCATACGCCTGTGTATTTTTAAAAAAATATCCAACATTCCGATCGTCAGATTTTAAAATATAATAAAACCGTCTGATCTATATAACCTAAGATCGGTAAAAACGTGTATTATAAACAATCAATGAACTATTTAACGCTTTATACCCGTAGTTTGTGTGTCTAAATAAAATAGCAAACTGATATGAACTATTTTTCGTTTGCGTAGTGGTGAATAGAGAATGAGGTTGTAAAGTGTCTGCGGACTGACATGGATGAAATCTACTGCTAAACAAGTTGTAACTTGTGCAAAACAACGGTATGCTGTGCATGCATGACTTGCGGAGTTGTAGTGATAGTGAAATAGCTTTACCAGGAATTAAAACAGGATTAATTTCCTTGCTTTTGTAGAATTTTCTAGGAGTTTCACCCCGTGCGTGTGAAAACGTGTTAACTCAATCATTGCAAGAAGAAGATGAACAAAGATGAGCACTTGCAACTTGCTGAACTGATTAAACGAGTACACTCTCAACTCAGAAATGAGATTCAAAAGGGTAAAATTATTGTTGTGTAGTCTAAAAGAGGACTCGTTAAGTGTTCTTTAATATTGTACTGTAATTTTCATCTGATGATTGGTCATATAATAACATATTGAATTGCATTTTGGATACGATAAATTAGTAATAAGAGAATTGGTACAGTAATCATGTCATGTTTGTTGAGTAACATGAGTATGTTTAGTTTGAATACAATGGAATGCATAATATAAAAAGAGTGTTTAAAAAATAAGTATTGAAATTGAAGAATATATTGAAACCATGTCTAACTTAATGAAATATCGGTTAAAATATTTCAGTAATAAAAAGTTGTCAATTGGGAAAAATGACTGAAAATAAAATTCATTCTGAATTGAACTTTAAGTATACAGTATTGCATCAACATGTGAAACTTTCAAGTCCGCACTCATTCATTCCAGTTAATTTGAAAAGTAGGCTTTGTGGCAATCAATACCTAGTGCTTCTTTGTTTGACATTTATTTTGGAAATGTACATTAAACGTATGTTGACCGATTCTTTGAATCTACCAACAGTGTGTAGCTTAGAGAAATCTGTTTGCATTAAAAATCAACAAGCAAAAATTTGAGATTTGTAACGATGCCTCTTTTTTTTTAAGGTATTTTACAATACGAGCATTATTTTTGTAAAACTTTTATTTAGGAAAAAATGCTAAGGATGTATGGAAGTCACATTGCAAGGATGTTGACAAACTACAGTGTTATGCTACTGCAATGCAACGGCTAGCCACAGTTCATTGGGAGCAAAACAATTCGTTCACTCGAATCGACTGGTGTCACCAGGTTATTAAGTAAGCATAATGCATATATTTTTTGTATAACTTAATCTTGCTTAGATTTAGTATAACTTACTATAAACTCAAATGTGTGAAACTGTTTCATAGGGAATATTTCTTTGATAAAGGTCTGCAGCTGCTTTTGGATAAGGAAAGACAGCGTGCATTGCGTTATGGCCGAGTACCATGTGAACATCAAAATGGATTAGTGTATGTATAGTATTATTTAACGAGTAGTACCACACAAGTAGTATAAATATTACTTTTTCTTTAAAATATTACATGTAATAATTTTTTCATTATATTAAGACCAAACCATGAGACGAGACATAAGATCTCTTTGCTCGATGTTGGAAGCTGTTACCATCCGTTCCGAGTCTATGATGAATTGGAAGTCGTAGCTATTGATTTACATCCGGCAAATTTGGTGAGAGTTATAATGTGAATTGTTGTATTGTTTTTACAACGATTATGAAACATTTTTCAATATTTTTATTTCAATTTTTAGGATCTGTACAGTTGTGATTTTTTGGATGTGGATATTATTTCTACGTCGTCATGGAGTCCAGGTTTGACATCGGAAAAATTAACTGCATTACCTCAGAATTATTTTAAAGTCGTTGTGTTTTCGTTATTATTGGAATATCTACCTACCCCAAGGTAAATTACATTCAATTTATACTCAATTCATATACAGGGTGTCTACAATGAGATCTAAACATGGCAATGATAGTGAACTTGTCTTAGTTTCATAAATAAAAAAATAATATGACTTCAGTGCACTTTCGCATAGGTGCCTTTGGTGGCACGAAGAATGTGTAGGTGGTGTCTAATCTACGCCATGTGTTTTCCAACGTTCCCCCATGTGCATTTGTTTCTACATACCACCACACAACCTGTGCTCGGTTGCTCGAAGTCTCCATTTTGAAAAACAACTGACAGCAGCGCCACTGCGTCTGATACATGCTACAAAATTTCTACAAACTTTGAATTTCTGTTTTCGTTCCATCCACCAAGCATCACATTTGTTTAACCCAATATGAAACAAGTAGATTAAAAATGCTTTTTAAGCATGTTCTTTATATACTGGCATATAACGTCCGCCATATCGGTTTTTCATCGACATCGTATAGCTAGTGTCACTCGATAGACTAAGACGAATCCATGAACATCTCATTCATCAAAATCTATCGAATCATCTTGTATGAAGAAACTCACTCTCACAGGTGAAGCTAATATAAAGAGTATAAAAATAATGGAGTTTCAAAATGTTAAGATCTCATTGTGGACACCCTGTATCTCATTGCAGACACCTAGTACCTTTAATTTTTAAAATATTTTTTAATGTACAGGGATAGGTGGCAGTGCTGTGTAAAGGCTGCCAAACTTCTGAGTACGAACGGTTTGCTGTTAATCATCACTCCTGACTCCAAGCATCAGAATCACAATGCGTCGATGATCAAAAGCTGGAAGATAGCTTTGGAACACCTAGGATTCCAACAGTTGAAGTATATTAAATTGACGCATGTACATTGTTTAGCTTTGCGTAAACTGGAACGTTGCTGTTTAGGAGGTGAAAACAACGTGTTCTTACTAAATTGTTCATCATTTTTCTGCAAGAATATTCACTTGCCTAAGCACAGGAATTTAAACAGAAAGATATGTCAGTTCAATTGTGAAATCGACGATGAAACTATTTTAAGAACTATTAATGATGGACAATGTCCCTTCAGCAATGACACTTTATGCACGTTGATGTACATTCCGCAAGATTTTACTTTGGCTCCTACTACTTGTAATGATGAAAGTGAAGATTCGGTTCAAAGAAGCGTCTCTGAAGAAGATTTGATAAAAGATCAGTTTGGCGAATTACCCGTTTGTGTCGACCTATTGTAGGCCTATGCTGATAATGAAACATAAAACATACAAAAACATAAATTGTTCTTTATTTTTTTTTCAAGTGGCGAATAACATGCAACTGATAAACTTACTTTTAATCTAACATGTGACTACTTGGGTTGATCTGATTTTATTTTATTTATTTTTTTTTTTAATGAAGGTTTTTAGATTTTAGATAATATTTTATTTGGACCGATGTACAGAATTATCTTGATTTGAGATAATTGAAGTCTCGTCGTGCACTTTTTGATATGACTATTATATTTTTGACAGTCCATATTTGGTATTTAGTTTGTAGAGTATATGAACGTGTCATTGATAAACAGGGGCGTATTCAGATATACGATTTGGTTGGGGTGGAGGCTCAAAATTATTTTTACATGTATAAAACTATGCAAATTAATCAAGATATAACCTAAAAACATCTATTATTAGCTAACTTTGGTAACAGGTTATGCAAAAATATATCACATTTTGAACATATTTCTGGGTTCTTGGAGGGGGCTTTTTCCCCCTTTGCACTCCCCTAAATACACCGCTGTTGACAAATCATCAAGAAAGTAAATAGTATTTTTTATTTCGTGATTGTATTTATATACCGTATTAGGTCATGTATTTTGTTTGCTATCAGCGAGTATGTCAGCTTGGAGGACTCATTGATTGAAATGTTGATGTTTGCTATCAGCAAACGGGTTTATAAAAACGTAAAGCTACTGAATTTCATTATACACAGCAGTGTAAGCGTCTAGTATAGGAAATCGCTTCATTCAGAACTTGGGCAGTTCCTGTAGGATTTCCCCGTTGCGCTGTGACTAAGTAAAAAGTAAGATTATGCGATATAACATTTTTTGTATATTAAGACATGATACAGGGTGACTATAATGTTCTTTTGCATAGTAGTTAACATTTTTATTTATATAATTTTTGATTTCATAACCTATATATTTTAGTATATAGGGTCTCACTTGATGGAATTTTACAAAGATTTTTGTTTGCAAAATTGTTAATTTACATTTTTGTTTGGCGTTTCTTAAGGTTCTTTTTATAGCTGACGTCTTTATTTTCAAAATTTATTTTTGTTGTTAATACATTTTTTATTGATGTGGCAAGTCATTCTAGATTGCTAGCAGATAACTTCTAGTACATAATGTTTTTTTTCGTTTCTACTGTTTGCGATTCATGTGATTTTTCTCGTGTGCAAAGTATGTTTTTAATTGTCATTGTAATGGAATCATTCTTTTGCAGACAGAGAGACTTAATTTCGTATAGTTTAATGGTATTTATATTGAATTAAGTTTTGTTAGAGACATCAGATTTTGATGTAATGTGCCAATTATGCCCCCCCCCCCGTCCCTAAGTTGAACTATATAATAGTTTACGTTTGCTAATTAAACACAGTTAAAATTCCTACTACAAGACTTTGTGTATTGCAATTTTAACACAATTTTATTTTAAGACCAGAGTACAGCTGTGGCTGGATAATGGATATTTCCAAATTACAGATTATACAGGTTGATGATAAATAGCTTTAAGATTTGACAATAGATGGCACTAGGAGACACAAAAGGTTTGTTTTGTTTTTTTTTCATCCGAAGGCTAAATGACAATAAAGATGGCTACCCGAAAAGGGAGAATAATGTTTTGAAAACTTAAGAAGAAGAATTTCAAGATCATCGGTGTGGATGAGGATGATTATTTCGGAGGAAGTTGAAAGGCAAGTTGGTTCTGAAAATTTCTAGTACTTGTCATACTGAATACTTTACATTTTTTGGGACTATTGCACTCGATCACAACGAACGTTAAGATTTGCTACCTATTTTGGGCAAGAAAGAGTGAAATTAATTTTTTTACAAAAACTCTGAGGGGTGTCTTTAAAGTCATCATCATCATTATTACTAGGTCACCTCTACTTTCAATGTATTTATTTAATTTATTTTTACAATAACAGAAAGTCTACACTAAATTGATAGTGTAGACTTGGAACCTAATAAGGTACAATTTATTTTGGGGAACATACATACAGTACTATGAACGGTTTATTTACCATATAAAACCACAATTTGTTTATTATTATTATGTAGGTAGAGTATATATAAATACTATAAATTTTATGTAAGGTAGTTTATATAAGTATTTTATATTACATAAGGTGGTCTATGTTAATTTACAATATTAGTAACTAAAAAATATGATTTTATTTTTGAAGTGCAGTAAATAATTTGAGCACTTTGTTGATTCCTTTTTAATGCATTTGCTTATTTGTTTACCTATTGTTTGTTTGTATGTTTAATCTGTTAATATTGCAATACAATAGTTGTTTGGATTAATATGTATGTCTTAACAACTGAACTAATTGATCGCATAGGCTTTACATGAAACCTAATAAGGTATAATTTTGGGAATTTACTATGAGTAGTTTTTTACTATATAAAACTGTATTATTTTTTTATTGGTATCATGTATTTATAGTTTTATACATTATATATGTAAAATTTACGTTACTGGCAATATATGTAGAATCCAGGCATTCTATAGACTGCCAAATCTGGTTTAGGCATGTATAAAATTAGCATTGGGATAGTTATGATAAGCAAAAATTTAGGTTACATTTAAATTTAGGCATAAATTTATGTTTAAATTTATTTTTAGACAAAATGTTAACGACCCTAATTAGTTGTATAAAGGATGTTATTCCATACTTTGCCAAGAAAAAAAACGCTGGGAATTCTATAAAATGCCTGGATTCAATACTTGGCCAGTAACATATTTTATATTTTTATCTTATATTAATGTATTATGTGAGACTGGTGTCGAAGTATTAATTTGAGAACTTCTTTGAGTAGTTCTTCAAATGCATTTGTGTTTTTGTTTATTTATTTTATGTTATTTTATTTTATTTTTTGCTATATGGTTTGTTAATACAATAAGTGTCTGAATTGTAGTCGCGAAGTCTCAATACCAGCTGTTGTTGAAGTACTGTACAAATTTTTATTTCTGTACCACACAGCTTTATAACCAAGGTTTTTTTATTTTCTTTTCAGTCGAAAATAGGTTTTTAGTACATCAGTTAAGCATTCTATATAGAAAATCGCAAAACTGTCATTTTACTATTTGACTATTTCATTTTACTATTTTTCGCCATCAAATTTAAAAATTAATATAAAATAAAAGTGTTATAAAAAACCAGTAGCCAAAAAAAAAAACCAGCCGTTGGAAAAACGGTTAAGTCGTTTTCGAATGAAAACATTTTTAAGAGATTTGATTACCGGTAGATTAATATTCAGCAAACCACCTTCCAAAGATGACCTTACAAGTTCAAAAAATTAAATATCAAATGAACAACAACATTAAAGATAGTGTATTAACCCTGCAAGTATGTACATCTGAAAGAGCACTGTTTGTTCAAGAATTTACTGTACAACTTTTGATGTTATTTAGTGATAAATGTTTTGTTTATATGTGTATAAGATAAAGGTGAAACGTCTGCCTTTTCATCCCTTTCAATAGGAAGAAACAAAAATCTGTTTACAAAATCCGTTAAACCATTATGACGTGACGGACAAGCAGACAAGATTAGCTTTTTCCACATAGTTGCTTATGCCTATGAAACCATAAAATTGACCTTTTTCATTATACTTTGTAGTAGGTAGCAATGATTATAACCAGTTGCCTCTCTCTTATTTTTAATTCCTATCTAGGGTGGAAATTAAACATGTAATTAATTGGCGAAAAACCTTGTCTGAGTCATTTAATAGTGTATTCTCTGTAAAAGGTTGTGAAGGATCAATTTGCACAAGGTGGTGTGTTTTGTTTTGTTTTTTTTTCTCTCTTGAAAATGTTGGGCTACCATATCTGGAAGTTTAATATGCTTATTGCATCAGTGGATTGTGTGTGTGAGATAATGCATAAAATAAAGGTCAAGATTAGCGTCCTAATCGATAACCAGTATGTCACACTTGATGTCGAACGAAACCATTTCGCTAATGGCATCTTGGTTGATTTAATGCTTAACATTTAAATTACTTGATTCATGAATAATTGTTCCAGTACAGATCATTACTACTATACTAAGTGGGAGTGTACTGTATGCTAATTTGGTACATTGCATACCTATGATTGTACTTTTTATGATTGTGGTTTTGCAACAATCCTACTTTTATGTCATAAAATTTGATGTCACTTGAAAATACGTGAAAATTACATAAACTACCGCATGTCTTCAGGCGATATGCTAACAAGTTCATGCAAAATGTAACACTTTTTAGGATGTCCTAAAAGTGTTCATACCTAATCATAGTTTATGTGCTTTTTATCAGAGAAGAATGCTTTTTGAGCAAAGAACAACGTATTGTATACAGGGTGTCCCAAAAATTATCATACATAGAGAGATTTAACACTTTTTTGTTGAAAAAACGTAACTTATCGCATATAAAAGCAAATACGTAGAAAACGTATGGTTATGTATGGAGACTTTTAGGACACCCTGTAGAATACATAACATATACATGTTCTTAGTTCTAGTGGTTATTTATTCCTCGCTGTTTTTCTTTATCATTTTAGCTTGTAGAGATATGGGTTATGTCCATATTTTTTCAAATCAACAAAACGATCTGCCCACGTGTTCAAATCACGATTTACGACGTATTTAACAGATTGTATCTAAAAATGAAATTCTTATAATACAGTAGAATCCGTTTATTATAATCACGGTTAATGTTATCAATCGGCTTTTTTTATCATAATCAGTCGGTCCAAAAACATTGTTCAATGTACTGTATTTTCATCCACAGTTAGTCTGTTAACTAACTTCTATCTTCATGGTTTAATGTTATCACCCGGTTACTGTTGTCAAAAAGCACTTGTCTCACAGTGATCATGATAACTGGATTCTACTGTACTTGTTTTATTTTATGTTTATGTACGAGATCAACAAAGTGTTGGTTGATGTTCGGTTATTTCAATTTTTGGGAACTAAACAAGTCACACAAGCCACTAAAGTTGCTATATAAGTGAACACTACTACATAGCAAAACAAAATCTTAATACGTTTGTAATGAATAATCTTAATCGGTTTGGTTAATATTTTATGTTAGTTTGTTGAATAGTCTGTAACAATTTTCAACATTCGTTATAGCCATATTATTTTTGTTGTTATTGTTTTTAATTTTTTTATAAAGCTTATCTTTTGATGCATCCTATCCTACAGTAAATGTTCTGATAAATCCATTTCAGTGTGTGGCCTGAAAATAGAGAGGCTGCTAAAATGACAATTGACCATGATAGCATAGTCATAATCTCTGATAGTGGAATGACCTCAATTTCCATGGAAGGAGCGGGTGTTGGCCTGCAACTGAATAGGGAAGCAGATGAATGGGCCTCATGAACAATTCAACTATATGTATGATATCCAAGTTTAAATATATACACCCCTCACCACATGTATTGCCATTGTGAGAAATTTTTAACCAACGGAGAGCGGATGTTCTCCATCTAATTGAATTCAACTCTTGAGTAGAAGAACACTCAACTTTCTAATGGACGGTGTTGTTGCATTTGACACAAGAATCATCCTGATTTCTGCTTATTCATGCAGATTTCGAAAGCAGTTGTCTTTTCTAATGTAATTGTATTTTTTGTGTGTCTTTTGTTTTCTTCTTCTTCTTCGTCTTCTTTTGTAGTCAACTTCAGAAATAGGCTATCAGTTGATGAAAGTTTTCAAGAAAAAAAATCACTTTGCCAAATTATGAGACACCTACTACATATGATTCGAGAGAGAAAATTAGAACACGTGCTGAGTCAAGCAAATGTTGTGAATAAGTGTTTAGGAATTTGAAAGCCCTCGCAAAACATAAACTTTACTTGTTCTAATTTTTGTTTTTTTTCTTCACGAAACTGTTTGCATATGTTGTGGAATAGTGACACTAATACACTTTTTTCTTCTCTTTCTGGGAGATTTATTTATGAGCTTGTAAATCAATGCCGAACGTTTCCCTTTTGTTAAATGTAAACGAGACAGATTTTTTTCAGATAAACAATTTTTGTTTCGGTTTAACAAAAGTTCTTTTGTTGTTGTGTCCAAATCGCTAATGTAACCATAAAAGTTAGATAGCAAGGAGGGATAAGAATATTCAATCGGTGACGCCATTTGTTATGTAAGATTGTTTTGGTTTTGTTCTAAGATTGGCTGCGGTCTGCGGATGCAGTTCGTACCCGTACATCTTTCCCGGAATTTTTTAAATAGCAGTCGGGATTTGCGTCAAAGTAAACAGCATGTCTTTGCTAAACAGGTAACAGATGTTGGGTAGATGCCATGGTCAATCTGCTCAATGGTATTGATGGCTTGCTTTAGCTTTTCATTCCTAAGAGTGCAATTTTTTTTTAAAGAACTGCTAATTAAATTTTATCACTCAAATATCACATTCATAAGACGTAATAGGATAGTAATGATACGTTATACAATTCTTGAACAAGTTTATATGTTTAAAATTTAGTTCACTAACGTCGAATTCAGTTTTTCAATTCGATTAGATTTTTAAAAAATGCTTTTTAAGAATTCTCTTTATACTTGGAATACGCTTTATAAGCTTTTGCTTTGTGCGAAATTAGATTTATGTGATCTTTAATTTATTCGATTTATGCGAGTTTTGAGTTTTCACTTTCGATTCATGCGAATTTAGATTAACTTGATGTGATCTTTGTCGAGAAATGATATCTGATTTATGCGAGTTGTGAGAAATTCCAATTTTAAGTTCTGCATGTTTTTGTTTAAGTTAATTTTTAATGCATGCGAATTTCGATTTATGTGAATTTTAATGTATGCTAATTTTGACTTAGGCCTATGTGAATTTAGATTAATGTGATATTCGATTTAGTTTTGAAATTTTTTTATTTTCTTCAACTTTCGATTCGATTTATGCAAATTTTATTACATTTGATTTATGCGTTTCTCGCTTTATGCAATTTTTGGTCCATTGGACTACATACACAGTATATTATCATAAACGTCGGCAGATGCCAATTCTCAGCTCACTCACTCACAAACTCACAGTGTTACAAAGCTACAAGTGAAGCTAATATAAAAACAAATATTGCAGCACGTTACTAATTCTAGTAACCTTACTTTATAGTACTAATTCCTCAGATTGTACTATTCATTTTCTTTAAGAACCACTAATTAAGTTTTATCACTCAAATATCAATTCATAACAGTAATAACATACTAATTATCGATAAAGATTTTGTTTTTCCATATCAGTTATATTATATTTTTTTCATCATTTCAAATTTTAATCACTAATATTATGTTGTGGATTCCAATGAGAAAACCTTGCGGATAATTATATATGTACCTTTGGCCCAAATTAATTTTTTTAGTCATCATCATCATCATCATCTTTTTAATATATTAAATAATTTTTTCATATGCAACGAGTGTAAAACAATGGTTAAGATTTTAATCGTTATAAAAAATCATTAATAGAAAAAAACAGGACAGATTTTTTTTTTTGTGTTCACATTAAACGAAGATTACCAACATGCATCCTGTTGATATTGTATACTCTTCAGTGGGATGAAAAGTGCAGGAAACCAAAACGTCCAGGCCATGGTTGGGCTATTCACTACTGACTGTGGTACAGAACTCAATGTAACAGCTACAGGTCACGTCCCAAGCCATTATGGAAAGTGGCCAAGCAAAGCGCTGTAATTTTAGCGTCTTTTCATTTGCGAGAGGAAGTTGTTCATCTACACAGATATCATTTGCAAATTAAGGATGGACGAAATGCTAGAGAATTATATCATCTTCAGTAATCTGTCGACGTAATTGATCAACCGCTATAATAATAATACAACAGGTGAACGTGTTGTGGTACCGTGGTTTTACTAGTCCTCCTCCCGCTGTACTTAGATTTTTTGAATGACAGTTCTTAAACGAGTCTTGTTATTTAATGCTGCTTACACAATTGCGTTAACAATCCATCATTATTTGTTTTTGGAATATTTTTGTTTTTTGGTGATGTTTTTTTTTGCTTTAATTCATATGCAGTGTAGGGAAAGTGTTTGTGTCAAATGTGTGATATAATGAGTAATTTGTTTGGTTTCAAATTTTTTTTCCTATGTTGCAACTTGAAAATAATTGAGCAATTTTTATTGCAATACAGTTTCAGAGAATGATTAATAAGTACGATGAAGTTGTTTGTAATGTATTTTCAATGTGTAATGTACTGTAATGAATGCAATACTTTGTAACATATTTGGACATGAATTGCAATGTGTGTCTTCAAGTTTTAAATAGATATCAAGTTGCTATTTAAAAAATTATTTAAAACTTACATATTGACTATTATTACTCGAAAGTACATATGAAGGGCTTCTGACAATATAATGATCAGTCATATTTTTAAAATTGTTCAGGAGAGCTGTTTATTCTGGCGAGAAACTCCGTAGAGTAGCCTACCATACTGAACAACTATTTTCTGGAAAATTCAGGAAGTGTAAAGCAAAAGCTAGCAATAGTACCGAGGGACAGTTTGATATAAAAATGTCATTTTTGAAAAAAGTGTGGCTTATCATCGTAATGCCCGGAGTTCTTCATATTAACTATTATTACTATGTTCTTTAACTTCATATACAGTATAATGTATATTTAAGTAGAGTTAATATTTTTGTTTTTTTCGGTTTTGTAATTGATTTATTCGTTACATCATATATATATCGGAGTAAAAATTTGTTAAATGTTGTATTGAATATTGTTTTACATTTACGTAGTTCTCGATTCATGGAAGTTTATCATTGTGTGAAAACGTCACATAAAATTGCTTGTGTCAAATTTACCAGTACTGTATTTTAATTTAATTGCATTGAATAATATTTTTTTTTAGATTTTTTCCATTGTGGTTCAATACTGTTGAGCTACAGGGTGTTCTGTAGGTACTCTAGTAGACCCATAGGAGTTACTTAACTTTAACGTTTCCAAATAGACTATAAAAAATACTGGGTCCAGACTCAATCAACACTCTTTAGATTATTGCAGGGATTGCATTATAGATTGAATTGCTTTTATTTTTTATGCATTAATTAATTAATAATTTTATTTGTATATATTTTTTATTTTATTTTAGACTATGGATATGCTGTCACCATAGGTGATCATGTTTGGTGTTGCAATGGAAACTGGGTATGGGCGCCAGTTTCCAACAAAGAGTGCGCTAAGTCCGGAGAGTGCAATTGCAGCGGACATTTTCGACCAGTTCGTTGCAGCTCAAACATTGAAGTCGGTTCTCAGCACATTCCGCATACTCTGTGATACTCTTCGTTTGAAACCAACGAATTTTCCTTTGTTTTATCCGAAACTCAAAGCGAAATTACGATCATGGAAAGCTCAAGCACTGTGGTCAAAATTCGACAAACGAGCTGCGCACAAATGCTACAACAGAGCCAGAACATGTGCTCATTCCAGGGTACGCCTTTTTTTAATTGTATTATTTGTTTATACATAGTTTGCTATTTTACATAAGTATATTTGGCACTAACATTCTTTGTTGTTGTTTTTGTTAGGTATTGATAATAGGTGGCGGTCCTTGTGGTTTACGAACAGCGATCGAAGCGCAGCTACTGGGGGCTAAAGTAGTCGTTATAGAGAAGAGAGATAGAATTTCTCGTAATAATGTTTTACATCTTTGGCCCTTTGTAATTCATGATCTCCGAGCCCTAGGTGGTAAAAAGTTCTTCGGCAAATTTTGTGCCGGAGCCATTGACCACATTAGTAAGTAGACTTGTAATAATACATTTTCGACAATAAGACAACTTTTGAAAAATGTATGTACGGTACTCAGAATTGCCGAGAACCTAACGTTGTCAATTTTGTTTCTTTCCAGGTATTAGACAATTACAATGCATTCTCCTCAAAGTAGCACTTCTACTTGGGGTTGAAATACACGAAAATGTGGCATTTGAAGCCATTAAGGAACCTCCGAATAGCCAAGCGGAAGAAAGTACGATTCATCATTCTGTTTTGTTTTCAATTTGGTTTTTTATTGCAGTGGAATCCGATTATTATAATCATGGATAATGTTATGAATCGGCTATTGTTATCATAATCGATCGGTCTCAAAATGCTGTTTAATGTTATTTATATATTGTTTAATGTTTATCAGTTATTATTTATTAAACATCACTAGTAGTCCCAAAATAATCATAATAACAGGATTCCACTGTTATGCGAATTTTTTATTGAATTCATAATTTTGACTTTAAATTCTAGAAATAGGTTGGCGTGCCTCAATTACCCCTGAAGATCATCCGGTATCTCAATACGAATTTGACATTTTGATTGGCGCAGATGGCAAAAGAAACACATTGCAAGGTATATTAATGAGTTAAATTCGTCATTACTAATTTTTTTTGTGAATCGTTGTTTTCTTTAATTCACCTTTCTACTCAATATCTAATGTTGTCGTCAACTAATTTCAGGTTTTAGGAGGAAGGAGTTTCGAGGGAAGTTAGCGATTGCGATTACAGCAAACTTCATCAACTATCACTCGGAAGCTGAAGCTCGAGTGGAAGAAATCAGTGGAGTAGCGTTCATCTTTAACCAGAAGTTTTTCCAAGACATGCGGGAGCAGACTGGCATTGACTTAGAAAACATAGTATACTACAAGGATGACACGCATTATTTTGTCATGACAGCTAAGAAGCAAAGTCTCATTGAGAAAGGTGTCATCATAACAGTGAGTTTTCTTATTGTTCTGGTCCATCAAAAGACAAAGATCCAAAAGAAAGCGTATTATTTATATTGATGTTTTATTGTTTTTTTAGGATTTTTCTGATACTGCTAAACTGCTTGCACCTGACAACGTCAATCGGGAAGCTTTAATGGAGTATGCACGCGAGGCTGCCGATTTCGCCACCAACTGTCAGCTGCCGTGTCTAGAGTTTGCTGTCAACCATTACGGCCAAGCGGATGTGGCCATGTTTGATTTTACGTCGATGTACGCTGCGGAAAGTGCCAGCAAAGTAATTGAAAAAAGAGGACACCGGCTTCTCATGGGTCTAGTGGGAGATAGCCTGTTAGAGGTACATACAACCCTTTCTTTTAATCTTTATCATACACTGGAGATTATCCAAACTAATTCGAGATAGTCTTGATTTTTTAGAGATTTAATGGGAATTTGGGGTAAAATGGGAAATTAAATAATTAATTTTTTTTATTTTTTTTAATCAATAATCACTGGATTATTGATTATTTTTTACTAAACTAGTTAAAACAAATCTTACAATTGAAGAGTTGAGTGGAAAAATGACATAAATTTACTTGTATCGTTATTCCTTAAAATTCATATATTGAATCGTTTTAGACCAGTTTATAGCATAAAAACATTATTTCGTATATAATTTGCACTTTTGGACTTTTTGGAGAAAGAACATGGAACTCGACAATTGTAAATCTAAATTTTTTTGTGATTTCTTTCTTTTTGTCGCTTCATTCCTGCTTGTTTCACTCACTTGCTTCACTTACAAAACCATGGAAAAGATACTGATCTTTGGAAATACAGTGTCAATGATGCATTTATAAATTAGCACGATATTTGGAACAACGGCGTAATTTCATTTTTAAAATAGCTTGTAAGTTGAGGCCTGTCAACTAGAATTAACAGATTTTTTGCAACACTTGTTCATTTTTCTTCTATAAATATACAGTTGACAGGAATTTATTTTAATCTTAAATTTGAAGGTGCTAGAAGTTTTTGCCCTTTTTCTCAAAACTACAGTTGTTGAATTACGTCGTTATTCCACCCAACTCCTCAATTGAATATTCGGAGCTCATTCAAAAAAAAGGTTAAGGGTTCAAATCATTTGGATAATGAGTCTCGGATGTTATTCACCAATTTGTTATTTTTTTTGGTGTGCACGTATAAATAATTTTCATTTTTTAATGTATAATTTAGCCCTTTTGGCCTACTGGCTCAGGCTGTGCAAGAGGTTTCCTTAGTTCCCTCGATGCTTGTTGGATGATGCGTAGCTGGGCAATGGGAACGATGACGCCATTACAGGTACACTAGAACTTACAAATAACATGGTTGCGAAACTTAAATATATAAGAACTTACAAATAACATGGTTGCAAAGATTAAATATTTATTTATTTATTCTTATTTTTTATGTATATGTATAGGTTCTTGCTGAACGGGAAAGCATTTATCGTCTACTAGCTCAGACTACGCCCGAAAACTTGAACAAAGATTATAATGAAATGACATTGAATCCTCAGTCAAGGTATCCGAACCTCAACACGCAATCGGTGAGGCCGATTCAAGTGCGATTGTTGTACGACTCCGACGCCCCAGTATCGGATGAACACTTAGAGTTACCTATCGAAATGCCAAAGAAGAAGCGGAAAAAAGATTCTATCGTCCACCCAGACACTCTGTTGACGTGGTGTAAGAAACAGGTTGCTCTCTATGATAATGTGGCCATAGAGGACATGACTATGTCGTGGAAAAATGGACTAGCGCTGTGTGCCATTATTCATCACTATCGACCCGATCTCATTGATTATCGTTCACTTAAAGAAGAGGATGTTGCAAAAAATAACCAGATGGTAAGTGCATTGCTGTTGAACTCTGATCATAGACAAAGTAGCTAATGTTTTTATATAGCTTCACAAGAAAACTATACAGGATGTTTTCCTAAAAGGTCTGACCATATTTTAACTACAGATGCTATGCATCAAAACAGTGCTAAAAAAACCCATATACACATGGGTTCGGAAATGCTTCTCTTCTGAGATAACATAGGGTGAAGTTGCATGAATGCATATAGGTCTGTTGTTCTCATAATTGCTGTAGGGATGCAAATAAGTATGTATTTCCAGACCCATGTTTTGCCTAAATGAACTTTTTGCTTTGTTTTGATGTGTAGCATCTGTGGTTAAAATTTTACTAGAAGCTAGAAAATTTTACTAGTTTTAGAAACTAGTTTTTACTAGTTATTTTGTTAATATGTGACACGGGAAATCATCTCGGATGCTTGTTATAGACAAGTTAGTTTTGCTATTATGTTGTTTGGTGGTGCACAAGTAACTAAATGCCTCGTATTTTGACACTTCATGGGAATTTCTATATGTTTTCAATTCACATAGGCTAAGACTTGCACAAAACATTGCATAAATTGGGAACTTAATGTTGTGGTTAGAAGTTATGCAGTGAGCAAAGAATTATGGGTAAATTTTATTCTTGATTACGTAACTAGAAATAACACCTAAGTATCTTCATCAACTTCTTTTTTATTCACTACTTAAAAAATCGACATTATTTATGAGTTTACCAGATACTTTACTAGGCTTGAAAAATCAAGCATTCAAAAGCAAATTTGAACTTATTATTATGCAATAGAATTTGATTTACATGTCGTTGGTTTTTGTTTTTTGATATTTAAACTAACAACATCAAAATACCTTGTTGTATGGTACTCTGTGTGTTTGAAGAATCAGGCATTTAAAAGCATATTTCAACCCATAAGACAAGAATTGAAGAGCTTTGGACAATATAACGATAAGCGATATTGTTCAGGAGAGCCGTTTTTCTGGTGATGAACTTCAGGTACCATACTGAGCAACACGGTGATTCTATATATATATATATATTATGCTGCCATTTTCTGGAAATTTCAGGACGTGGTAAAGTATCTAGCTAGAAACAGTACTGAGTGATAGTTTGATGTAAAAATGTCATTTTTGAAGAAAGTGAGGCTTATCATTATATTGCCCGGAGCTCTTCAATTTAATTACAATTATGTTTTTTCAATTTGGATTATTTTGAAGCAAACTTATTGTGAAGTTTGTTGAGTTTCATTTTATTTTATTTTTTTTATTATCAACAGGCATTTAATATATGTGAACAAGAATTTGGTATTTCACCCATTATGGCAGGTCAGGAAATGGCTGACTGCCCCGTTCCTGATAAACTTAGTATGGTCTCCTACATAAATCAAATTTACGATATTTTCAGAGGAGAAATTCCGCATGTTGGTAAGGAATTGAGAAACTTTCGAATTTTTAATATTTCAAAAAAAGTTCTGTACACGACATTAGATAAAAACCATTATTTCAGTGAGAAACACTGTGGACTTGTCTCCCGACGATAAATTATCCAGTCCTCCATCTGGTCGACGCACTCCGGGAAGTCGCTTATCCTTGCTGACAAGACTGAACCATGCGCTGACAGTGAAAAAGCAACGACTTCATCCTGGAGAACTTGGTGTGCAAGATCGTTTTGATCGACGAGCAAAGAAAAGGCGTTCTCTGGACAAAGAAAGAGCGCTTTTTATTTTGGTAATAATTAAAGTTACGCTGACACCATCGTCCACCTTGTTTTCTTTCAACTAATTTTCTCACGTTGAATATTTTTTTATAGAATAACAATGAGCCGAAGCCCGCTCATTTGCCCAATGTGCCGAAATCCGCTACGGAAAAAGTTCCCTTTTCCGATCGCATTAAAACCCTGGAAGGTTTGCTCTCGGGTCAACCGTCGTACGAAAGAGGAAGAAACGACCCTGGGTTGATCTATCACTTGACGCCGTCGGAAATGGAAGCGAGATTTTCCAAACCGAGCACTAACGCCGCTGCTAAGTTGAACAAAGTGGGGAAGTTGGAGAAAGGCGATTGGAACATGAAGATGCTGGAAGAAAGATTGAAGGAACGTCAGGCAGGTGGTAAAAAGGATGCCGAGACGATACCGAAATGGAATAAGAATTGTTTCGAAGATAAAGTAAGTTGACGCCGAAGAAACGCTTTCACATTTGGTTGTTCTGTGTTTTGTATTGATTTTTTTTTTTGTGGTTAGCTTCGTGCTATGGATTGCAAGCTGAACAGTGCTGGACCCGAAGAAGTGGAAAAGTTTATTGAATTTGATCAGCGCATTCGTGTTTTGGATCAGAAATTGAAAGAAGGAACAGCGTTAGAACGTGGTCAGCGAGGTAGTAATAAAGTCTCGGCAATGGCTGAACAGTTAGCTGCCATTTTAGAGCCCAAACAAGAACATCCACCCCTTATTAGATCTGTAAGCATTTGTTTTTTATACATACAGGGTGTTCCTAAAAGGTTTAGTCGAATGTCAACCACGGATGCTCTGCATCAAATCAAAGCAAAAAATTTTATATTTACATGGGTTTGGAAATGCTTCTCTTTTGAGATACGGTAACACTGGGTGAATCATGTAATTGCATAGGTTTCATGATTGCTGTAGGTATGCAAATGAGCATGCATTTCTAGTCTTATGTTGATGTGGACTTTGTGCTTTGTTTCGATGGATCTGTGGTTAAGAATCAAAATACAACTTGTGGTTAAAACTAGACTTCTTAGGAACACCCTGTATAAGTGAATTCATTTACATTTTTCATGCAGCTCGATGGTGGTGATATTATTTTTCCTGTTGCAGAATTCCCGACCTAATATAGGCAATGCTCGAGGTGGGAGCGAAACGTGTCATTTTTGCTCAAAACGTGTTTACTTAATGGAACGAATGAGTGCTCAAGGAAAATTTTTTCATCGTGGTTGCTTTAAGTGTGAGTACTGTGGCACGGCTTTACGACTTGGAAGTTATGGCTATGCTGCGGATGGAAATTTTGGAGGTTAGTGTTACATAGTTTGAAGAAAAAACGAAAAGCTTCATTTCACTTTGATTACAAAAGTTCAGTAATATCGACAATTTTTTCCATTTGTCATGCAGGCAAATTTTTATGTATGCAACATTTTGGTATGCCTCTTTTGTCACCACGTAAAAGGCCAGCAGATGCTATATCTTTGAAGGTACGTAATTTTAATTTGTAGTAATACAGTAGAGTCTCTAACCCAACGTGTATTGGACCATCGGGTGTCAGATTACTGGATTTTGGGAACAAATCACTGTTTATTAATACACCCACTTAGCTAAACTAACCACACAATACAGGGTACTGTACAAAGTATCAAAACAAAGAAAAACCTTTGTACAGCAGTTAATTATAAAGTTTATCTTCAACATACATTGCATTGCACACGTAATTCTGCAATTTTGTTTTGATTTTTTTTATGCATTTAAAAACCAGCTAACTGCGACGTGTCGGACTAAAAAGACTCTACTATATTCATATTTTGAACATTGTACTATTTTTTTATCATGACGATGGCATTGTTTTTATCGAAAAAGTTTAACAAAAATGTTAAATTGTGCTTACAATTGTTTTCGTTGGTATTTGTAGGAGAAAATGGCAGGCGGAACCCCTGCGAAAATGCTAGCAGCCGAGAAGGGACAACTGAGTGCACAGAAAGTATTCTTGGATGTAGCCGACACTGTTTTAATGCGAGGTAGGCAACTGATGCGCTGCATATTTCACTTGATCTTCATTCTTCTGTTCTTCACTTTCAAACTCTTTGTTGTATCCGCGGTCTCGATTCTTGTTGTGTACTTATTTCTCTGGACCTTCTTCGAATATGATTTTGATCTGGAAACTCTCGTTGATGGTATGAACCATTTAGTTGTTTTGATGAAACCGTTTCTGGATAGAGAATATATACGAATTTGTGATTGTATTCATGAATCGTCGGGTTTACAGAGTTCAATGGTTCATGTTGATCTTTGGTCTCATTCGATTCCAATCCATTTCTAAAAATATGTGGATGATGGAGTATTTATATTTTATTGAATCGCTATCTTGGATCAGTGAAATAATAATATTCTGGCAGTTGTGAAATTCTTGTATGTAAATTTCAATTAGGTTGACAGATGTTGAAAAATTGTTGTTTAGTTTGAATTTGGTCTAATATCTGGTATTGTACTTAATTTTGCTTTCACCAATGTTATTCATGTACTTGAATGTGTACTCTGTACATGTTGAACAATTTGTTATGTATTATGACTTGAGAATATTTTGTCTATTGCTTATTAAAAAGCAGCTTGTTAAGTTTCATTTTTAACTTTTTTGTGACATAAACATCAAATGATATTCCATGAAACATATGGTTTTTGAATATGTTAGAGTATGGGAATTGCATGCCAGTGAAGTATTTAAACCAGGCAAGAATTTCAAGATAGAATTAAATTATGGTGCTTTCTAGCTGGTTTTTGTATTACAGTGGAATCCAGTTATTGTGATCACTTTGGGGTTAGTGCTTTTTGATGACTGATAACATTAAACAAAATGGATGTAAAACATTAAACCGTGTTTCGGGACAAACTGACAATGATAACATTACCCGATTGAAAACAGTATCCGTGATTATAATAACCCGATTCTACTGTATAAAAAATGTAATGATCATTGTTCGGGGTGGCAAATGTTTTGAGCCCTGTTAAAGATTCATCATGTGGCATTAGTAGTGTATTTAAGTATTTTTACAGAAGACGTTTTAGGAATCCTGATAATTTGGTGCGATGTTTGCCTTTGGGTTTTCTTCTGTTTTGACAATGGAAATTTTTCATAACTTCTAAAAGACGCTTCAAGTTGAATAATCTGGCAGATTCATGTACCTTACTGCTAATCAGTTTTAGCATTTTGGAGTTGTCATAAGTGAGTTCGTCTTACAACAATCGTTCACAACTAAAGCTGTGAAAGGGTGTTGCAGCAATCTCCCAGAATGATCAACAATGACCTAGAATCATACCACTGTCTGATTGGCCAATGTCATGCCTTGCACCTGATTGGCCAATACAACTGAGGCTTCAACTTCAACCTCAGTCTAGGTTTTTATAGAGTAGGATTATCATTCAAAGTTTGGTTGGATCTTCCTAAATAAAAAATGGTTTTATGAGAACCATTATAGGAAAAACATGGTTATATGAGAATGGGGAGTATCGTAATATACAGTTTCGCAACTTTAAATTTAAAATCATTATGAATAAGTTTTTATTTCTGATGGGGTTTTGGTGTTACATAAACAGTTACCACCTCTAAGTCTACTAGTGGCATCACTAAAACGCCATGCCAGGTTACGTCTGACTATCCGAAACTCATAAGGATTATGTATTTCTGGATTGGAGGTCGTCGATCTGTATATACAGTATGTTTTGAGACATCAGCTGTTTCATGCTGGAGATTGTCGAAAAGAAATGTCATAACTTGTTGTGGTAGGACATGTTATATACAGATTCGAAGATGGCAAACACCATTGGTGGCAGACTGAAAGACATGTATAGCTCTGCAGGTAAATTGTGATTAACATGAAGTTGAAGGAATGGCCGATATTTATGAGAAGCAATAACAGCATGAAGAAGCTTTCTTGCTTTACGTTTCAATTTTGTTGCAATTGATACATAGTTTTTTGGTAAAACATGAGCTTGTTGGTGCATTTAGTTTCCGAGATGATGTTTAAATTTCTAACATTTGTTTTTAACTTTTCTGTTCCATGTGATAAGTATGCGAACACCCTGTGGAATTAATTGTACGTACGACTGGTTAATCGTGAATGTGTATGTTTTAAATGTAGGAGCCACTCCGGAGCGAGTGGAATTCGAAAACAGCCTTCTGGACTTGGCGTCCGAGGAAGAGATCTTAAGCGAAATTGACGAAGATGAGTGGACCGATCGTAACTTTGGAACGACGACAACCACCGATCTGGATTCAACTGATGAAGATGAATCAGATTTTAGGTAAATTGGTTTCAGATGTTTATCACTCATTTGTTTGAAAAATAGAAGATTAGTTCCGGTTGATAAAGAACGTGAGTTCATCTCTTTGGTTAGTTCGGAGGAAATTTCCGATGATGATCAAGCCTTTGAAGAGGTTTTTCAACGATCATTCACCTCTGATGAGACACGTCGGTTAGCTGAATCGTGGAAATGTCGTTACTCTCAGGTACAAATATCGTTAAAAAATACTCCTTTGTTTGAAGTAAAGCTATAAGTTTGCTAAGTTGATTTTTTGCTTTTTCGTTTTTTAGGGAAAGAAAGTAGATAAAGACGGTATTGAAATTGAAGAAAGCGATGAAGAATACGGAGAAAGTGACGATGAATTTAGTTACCAAGCGTATGAAGATGATGGTTAGTTTTAATTTTTCTACACACGTTATATCTAGTTGCACATGTGAGAGTGCTAACTGTGCGAGTCAAGACGTAGGGCAAGATCTGGTGATAAATACCGATTCCACAATTCGTCTTTAGATTGGTTTCGTTGTAAGTGAGGTGTGTTGAGACATCAGGCGACAAATACCGATGTAAAAATACGTATATATAAATATAACATGTGATCTTAAAAAAAAAATATTTAATCATTTTTTAATATATTTGTTTTATTTGTTTTTGTTTTGTTTTTTTGCAATTTGATTGCAGAAAACAAATATTTATTTTTGAATTTTTTTGTATATGCTAGGAATCATAGCAGAAGAATCATCGGAAGATGAAGATAAACCTTCTTCAGCATCTTCAGCTAGTGAAAAGCTGAAAGTGATTTCTACTCGCCAGGAACATGTTCAATCGTTAGACGAAGCCGAAGTAGTAGTACTGGAGAGTGATCAAGATGAATCAGCTACTGGTATGTAATGAATGGTTGCGAGTATAAATTACAGGTAGTTTTGACTTGCATAATTGCATAATTGTACAAGCAACGTTCTGCTTACAAACAAGTTCCGTTTCAAGTCCAGTGTACGGAAGTCGCAAAAATTGAGGACTTCCTGTGTTGTGTATTGATATAAAGTTGACAAAAGTTGTTGTTGAAATAGGTGAGGACACTGAAGTCGGCTCTGATGAAAGTAGCAGCGATGAATATTCTGAATCAGCCGATGACGACGATAAAGTGACTTCTTCCATGACGCACAACATTCCTTCGATTGTTATCAACGAATCGCCGCCCAACCAGCTCGAAGTGGAAGAAGAAGAAGAAGAGGAGGAGGAAGAAGAAGACATCTTCTACAAATCTCTCCAGCAGCAAAAGCAGCCTCTGATTTGTGACAGCGTGGCTTCGACGCCCTTGATGGAAGATGAGAGACCCATCTGCAAGATTTCGCCCTCGGCCTCTTACTATGCTCTGGATGAAGCGCTGAGCGAACTGCCAACGCCCAACGAGGAGAACGCACCGGTCAGCGTCGAAACTCCTATCGCGCAAACAGAGAGTGGAAATTTTGTAGACACTCCATCCGTCGACGACGAAGCTTTCGCCGATTCTTTGGAAGAAGACGAACAGAAGAAAACGACGGTGAACAGTTTGGAAAACGATTTGGATAAGTCAGGCGCATGCGATTCTGAGAACGTCACTCCAGTAGAGGAAAGAGAGCAGGAACCAATACAGGAAGACGTTCAATCAGTTGGTCTCACGGAGCTAAGGACCACCATTCGTGCCGATGCGATCTCTCCTGACAGAATAGTCAACTCGTCGGAAACCGAAAGCGAAGATGTGGTCCCCACAGAAATAGTTTCAATTTCCGAATCAAACGATCTTGCGGTGAAGTTCAGGTTCAGAAACTCTCAATCCGTGGATCGTGATCTCATGACGAAAAGCGTGATTGAACCATTGGAAAGGTGTATGAACGAGGATTTCAAAAGCGCAGAACAGGTTGGAATCGAGCCAGTCGAAAATGTTGCAGTCGATACAAAGCCTTTGGAACCTGCAGTGAGTTTGCCCAATCTGGCCGAAAATGTTCCTGAAGCGACGATTCCCGTCGAAGATAAAATGACCCAGAAGATCTTGAAGTTGAAAGAGCGATACCTGTTGGGAGAGTCAAACGGTGCCAGTCCGACGAACAAGACGACAGAAGTTAAAGTTTCTCCGGCAAAGATCGAACCCGTTGTGAAAAGCGTATTGGAAATGATAACCGAAAAGCAGAAAATGCTGTCTCCCGTTCCTTCTCTTCCCATGTCGATTCGCTCGTTGACCGAATCGTCGTCCGATAAACTACTCTCAGGCTCTCTTCCCAAAAGTTACAAACTGCACCAACTCCCCCTATCCAGTTTCCAGCCAATCACTCATAGCAAACCTAACGATCTGCAAAACTCAGATACATCACTAAATGCGGGTCAAGTGCCTAATAATAACAATTCTTCGGATGTTTCGGAAAAATTGAACGAGAAGCTCTGTCGTGAATTGTTTCCCGAAGTTGAGGAGAATGCAAATAACGACGCCAGTGCAGACTTGGAGAATGTCAAAGTTGAAAGCGAGAAGTTGCACGACGACAACAAAAACGAAATCATTAAAAATGAAGTGACGGAAGGAACGACCGAACTTGAGAAAAGGGTGGACATCGTTGGGGTCGAAAAAGTAGATGACGATAAGGTTGACGACGTAGATGAAAAAACGCCTGAATTTAACGTCGATACGACTTTCGTTACGTTTCGTCACAAGCGAGTTCACAGCAAGTCCGATTCGTTTTTAGACGCTTCATCGGAGGATACGTCATTGAACGCATCCGATTCTGCGAACAACAACGTCACTGTAAGCGACGACAGCTTTGATAAATCCGCTTCCAAAGAAGTTAATAAAGCTGAAGAAATGCCTACAACGACTACTCAGAAACAGATCTCGCCAAGTTATAAATACGAAGGTCGGTTTTCCCAGAAATTTGCACCAATGGGAAACATCCGTGCATTGATTGAGAACAAAAAACCAAACATCAAGATTTACAACGTAACCACCGACAAAGCGGGAAAAATTAAAGACGCTAATGACTCTACACAAGTGATTGCCGATATAGAAAGGACGTCACAAACGCCGGATGTTTCGAAAGTACTGAAACCCGCGTTGCGGTTACAGCAAAGCGAATTGAAACCACACAACCGACGGAGCATTCATGAAGAGATAGAAGAAATTCCTTTTGCTGACGATGACAATAATATTGACAGTGCCACCCCTAAGGTCAAGTCGAAGTTCTACACCCCTTTAACATCGTTCAAAAAGGGTTCCTCCAAATCCGTGAGACTCGACGATTCAAGCGGTGAACTGTTTTACACACCCAGCGCCGGTGATCCGAAAGATCTTCGAACGATCAAGACAGTGGAACGAGAACGAGCAAGACAGGAAGCGCGCGAAAGGGCAAGGCTTAAGAGCGATGAGGAGTTAGGCCTAAGTCCTGCCTTTTACACCAATCTGATGAGAAAGGGCAGCAAGGATGGTGACATCATCAATGGTAACGTGAAGTCGGACGAAGAACTGAACAGTGGAGGTTCGTCGAGTGGTTCTTCGAGCGATGCTTCCAAAACCGATGGTGGGCATTACTTGGAAACGGAACTGTCCGTCGACGATACCGATTTACCGTCCTCCCCTACAGCGAAGGAAAAGGTTTCATCGTGGTCCGGATTTGGAGTGAGATCGAAGCCCCAGAAACACGACGAATCTGGTAAAATGAAGATGAAGGACCAGAGGCGAGGCTTCTTGTCGTTGTTTGCAAGTTTCACCAAATTGGAGCCTGTCAAGGCGAGAGGAAAAGAAAACAGTAGGAAATCTGCTTCTAAGATGTCGTCGCCCGAGTCGGAAAGTGGAGCTAAGGAGAAGGTTTCTCGGCTGAAGCTGAGTCGTTCGAAGGAGAAGATAAAAGAAAAGGAACACGACGGTCGGCGGAAGAGTCTCCCGAAGGCAGTGGAAGAAGCTAGATGCCTGAAAGAGATCAACAAGCCCAAACTAGATGGTCGGCCGGAGCGACCTAAGGAGTTGATTCTGGACAAAACAAAACTACGCCACAACATGGCCGAAATGATGCAACCATCTAGGCTACTGCAGGCGAGCAGCTCTAATTCTGCACCTCGGGCTTCAGGTAACTTCAGTGCTCAAGTTTATAATACAAATGGTTCACGACATACGTAAATTTGACATGCAAACTTATACCTCATGTATGGTATGTAAGAAATCAACATTGATGGTGTCCACCATTAGATATCAAAATTTTTAATCACCTGTAGTTTGAATTCATAACCATATTTATGATTAGATATAATATATAACCGTAGCTAAATATGAAAATGATAGTGAGTTTCATAAAAAAATATGAACGCCACATCTGTAGTCTAACTATGCCATGTGTTCTGCAATGTTCCCATGTGACCTGCATTTGTTACTGCATACCACCACACATCCTGTGCTTAGTAACTTGTAATTGTGGCAATAAAAGGATCATTTTGGCAAATGATCTACTGCAGCACCACTGCTGCTCATACAAAATACACTACAAAATTGTCACATAAACGTGTTTATTTTTTGCTGCTGTTCCACCACGAATCGCATTTGTATAACTAGATATGAAAATTGGGATTTTCTAAATTTTGGCAAATCATGGTGGACACCCTGTATAATACAGTAACACCTGCACAGTAAACAAACGGAGTCCAGTGTGTCAAAATTTAAATTTAAATTAAGTACAACACTATATGTTGTGTGATATACATCGATTTTTAGACTAATTTAGAGGTCTAACTTTTTATTTAATGTGGGAAATCTGACACATACACAGTGACTTATGTAAAGAGCTGTGGAACACATTAATCACGTAGGGCGGGAACCATTTGTGCATTTCACAGAACTAGCAGATGTTTGTAAACGTGAACAATGTTACGTGTTTTCAGAGGACAGTTTCTCGGAATCGGATGAAGAAGATGCCATTGGTGGAAATGCCACTGGAACTATCAAAAGAGCTAAGGTAGCTTTGATTTTCAAATCACCTCTTCATAGTTATTCATTGATGACAAATACAATATGCTTTTCATCTCCCCCCTCCTCCCAACAACAATAATAATTCTGCCATTGAACTGATGCATAGCATGTTCCTGTATTTTTTTTATTAATTATGCTATTATCAAAGTTAAACAATTTTTTTAAAACCGTGTTTAATAAATCATTTTTTATGCTCTTGCTCTGTTTAGGAAATTACCGAAGAAAAACTAAGAAAGTTGCAGAGAATAGCGCAGAGAGTTTATCGGCAGCAGGAGCAGAAAAGGCTTCGGATAGCTCAAGAAATTCAACGGCAGCTAGAAGAACTTGAAGTCAAACAACATGAACTAGAAGAGAGGGGAGTACATGTTGAAAAGGCTCTACGAGGCGAGGGCGAAGAAGCCGACAAACAAAAAGAGGAAGCCGAACTCATGCAAGAATGGTTCCTTCTTGTTCACGAGAAGAACGTATTGGTACGTTACGAACAGGAGCTGATGGTGAAAGCTAAGGAATTAGAATTAGAAGATCGACACAGCCGACTGCAACAATCCTTACGAGAGAAAATGGCTATCGATGGTGAGTTTTAGCAGATTTGTTTTTTTGTTCAATATAATCCTCTACCTGTCAATAATGACAGGGAATTCCCAGTTGAATATCGTGCGATGCTGATCGACCAATGGCTGTTGAGGTAATAAATGTGATGCTTTTTAGCCAGTAAACAGTGAGGTAACAACAACAATCATGCTTTGCCACGGAAACATCCGGTGCGTGCAGCCACTATTGCCAAATTTTATGCTGTATACTCGATCCACGATTTCATGTTTTTTTGTAATCGGTTGCCAAATATTAATTCAGGAGTTGGGTGGAATGGCGGAGTAAAACATGGAGTTTTGAGAAAAATGGGAAAAAAACTTCTGGCACCTTCAAATTTATTAATAAAAACTTGATTGATTAATAAAAACTCCTGTCAACTGTATATTTATAGAAAAAAAATGAACAGGTTTTGCAAAAAAATCTGTTAGCTTTATTAACAGATTTTAAATCATAGGCTAATTTAAAAAGTGCAATGACAATGTTATTCCAAATATTGCGCTAATTTATAAATGCATTCACGTCGTTTTTTCAAAGATCAGTAGTTTTTCTATTGTTTTGGAAGTAAAAACAAGTGAGTGAAACAACCAGGAAGCTGAGCGAAAAGAGAATGAAATTACAAAATATTTTCAGATTTACAATAGTTGCATTTTATATTCTTGCTCCGAAAAAGGACTGAAGTGCAAATTACATGCAACCCTATGTCTTGATGTTATGGACTGTTTTGAAGCGATTCAATATAAGCATTTTAAGGAATAATGACGTGAAGTGGATTTATGCCATTTTTCCACCAAACTCTTTAATTGAATTTTACTTTTTTTGTGTTGTGTAAAATGCATTTTGTATTTCTTGAAATGCAGATGCTCTGAAAACACAAGAACAGATAGAGGAAGAAGGTCGCATTTTGACGGAAATGCTAGAAATTGTCGAACAGCGAGATGCTCTGGTCGCCATGCTTGAAGAAGATAGGCGTCGGTAATGCATTCGTAATTAACATTTTATTTTTTTAAAATTTTTTTTCCATTGAAATATGTTTTTTAATTTTAAACGTGTTTGGTTGATGGTTTCACAGCTACGAAGTGGAAGACGAAGACTTGGAAACATCGCTTCTTGCAAAAGGCTACAATTTATCACCACCGAGCAAAACCTGAGGTTCCCTCGCCTCTCCTCCATCTTTTCTCTCTCTTTCTCTCATTGCAGCTTTCAGAGATGAATGCTCGTTCACGAAGTGCCAATGCTCCCCATCATTCAGTAAAATAGCACATTGTTTTTTTTATTCCCCCCCCCCTTGTTCCTGTATTTACATTTTTCTTATTATATTTGTTTTTACCATTATGAGCGAAAAATATTATATATTATGCAAAGACGATCAGAACATATCCTGAAAAAAAAGAAATTCTGAATTGATATAATTTTTTAATTTTTGAGTGCCTATGCAGAGTGAGATCTGCGTACAATCAGATTCTATTTTAACAGAAAATTTCCCATTGGAGTAATTATTCCAAATAATTGAAAAAATAATTAAATTATATTTATAGTGCTAAGCTTGATATATTTTAGGCAGTTAGCTTATAAGGTACTTTTTTTTTAGTTACATTATGGTTATTATTAGGCATTGTAATTTTTTTAGTGAAAGAAATTCTTGATTCACTGAAATAATACTAAATATTTATTTGTTTTTTTGTTAATTATCTTTGTTAGCTTTAGTTTTATATTTTTCAATTAAAATGTCACATTAGAGTGATACATAGTTCCAAGTTAATTATAAAATATTTCATATTTGTTTCCCTTGACGTGGATAGCACCGTGTGATTAGTATTGTCGTCGTGTATGCAGTCAAGTACGAAACAGTTCATTGGACTTCATTCTTTTGAGCATTTACATATACGTTTTTTAAAGGTTTTTATTTTATAAATAGAGAAGCATTGTAGCAGATATGCAATTGTTCTCTTGTATTATTATTATCATCTCTTGAAACTAGATATTTTTTTCTAGCTAATTATTATTTTTTTTTAGCTTTTTTTCATGCTTAAAATGACGTTTTGAACTTGTAGTTATAGTTCACTACATCATTTTTGTTTTTGTAATTGTATAAATGATTGTACAAAGAAGCGTTTGCTGTACAGGCTCAATTAAGTTTCCAAGTTAGTATTGTTTGCAACCAAGACAATACTTGGGTTTTCTTTTACAAAATAATGTGGATCAGAGTGGAAAAAGTTTAAAAAAACGCCAGCATGGGAATGTAATATACTATGAGCTTTGATTCTATAAAATACAAACAAAAAATAAATCTGTATGTACATAAACAAGATAAAAGAAAATTATCCACGTTGCAAATGACAGTGATAGTTTTGTTGAAACTACTTTTTCTACATAATTAAAATAGATGAAGTTGACATGGTAGTGTACTGTTTTTAATTTTCTGTACCGTTTTATCGTTGAGTTTGTCATGCAAGCAATTTTTCGTTTACAGATAAGTTCCATTTCAAGACGTTTATTCGTTTTGTTCATTATGTGCATCTTGCATTCATGAGGTTTTACGATGGATAATGCATACTTTAAGTCATTTTAAAGCATTTAATCTATGTACTGAACATCGAATGGTCTATACAGTGTTACCAGCAATATATATATAGAATGCAGACATTTTATACAATGTCTAGGCATTCTATACAATGCTTAGCGGTTCCATACAATGTCGAGGCATTTTATGCAATGCCAAATCTGGTTTAGACAATGTATGAAATTGGTTGACAATGTATGAATTGGGTTGGAATAGTTACCGTTGGGTTGGAATTGTACCTTGAGACAATTTTGACATTAAAATTTTTAACATTGGTAATATTTGTTACTAACGCTTAATTTTTATGTCACCGCATAAACTACATAAGTACTTTAAGTATGAATTTAAAGATAGAAAGATTTTGTAGAATATCATCAATTTAAAGATAGCATTAAAAAATATCCCCTAACATCCCCCTCCCTTTTGCAACTGCCCAAATTTCATTATTTTTGTTCTTTGTTTCATTCCCTCAACGTCCTGGTATAAACATAAGTGTGAAGTTGACAGGAACTCTTGTTCATCAAATGTGTCACCAGCAGTATATCTGTGCTGCTGGTATCCTCATCAAGAGGCTTAAAAATGCAAGGACCTTCATCTTTATCACTGTTTGAGACATGTCCCAAGGTACAAAATGAATCTGTGTCTCAGGGTACAATACATAGCCATTTGAACATGTGGTATTACTTAATATGTTACTGCATTTATTGTACTTTGCACCTGGTCATATTGAAGGCCTCATAATACACTATCATTACATCCAAGAGTCTAATCTAAATCTTCGGTAGTTGGGCCAAGATAGCATTTACTAGTTAAGTGACTTAAGATTACTTTTACAACCTAAAAACTGACTTTTGTGTGCAGAGATGAAACACTGGCCGATTACGTTAAAAATGGTGGATGGGCTACTCAATGAGCATAACACTATTTGCTTGGTGTTTAGTATTTTTAACGGATGGAATTATAAGGGCCATGTTCCTAGCTACAAGACGTTCTTTTGTGAACTGCTCTCGAACAACTAGTTGGCGGTTGTCTAGGGGACTTTATTTGTTGGCAAAAGCAGCCCCACAACATTGAGAAATAATATAGAAAATAAAGAAAGAATCAAAGTAAAACAGAAATGCTTTTTATTGAACTTTCACATCAATCAAGACTATTGTAAAATAATGAAAAATGAATCGTTGAGAGAGGGAGGCGGTGGAGTCGGAAATGACCCAACAAGACTCACTGTTAGCCTTCTTCCCACACGCCCACGCACGGGTCCTCTTTCCTACAGAGTCGTTGGGTGTGCCGTGCACCAAAGCCGAGCCTAAGTTCAGTCCAGTCCAAATTTAAGGTCCGCTCTCCACCGTGGCTGTCACGTGCTTTTTGCCATGGCGAGTTACCATCTGCTCGTTGTACTTCTCGCTAGACCAAAGGACATATCGCCAAGCGATAATTGATCTCATTGAGGATCTTCCGAGTCCTTTTCTTCTTGGTAACTTTGATGTTCACCATCTGGGGGTCTGCCACCAACTCGGCTCGTAGCGTTGTTTTGGAGAAAGTGACTTCAGATATGGATGTTTGTATTCTGAATGATGACACGTACACTCATCTATTAGCAGCTTATCACAGCTGGAGTGCCATTGACCTGTCACTTTGCAGCTCTGCCATTTTGCCTTTGGTTGATTGATCACTTCGTCAAGATCTGTGTGGGAATTATCACCACCTCATCATCATTCAATTACATCGTGGTGGTAGTTCACCCAAGGGACCAGGCCATTGGGTATTGCATCGTGTTAACTGGACACATTTCACCACTCGTGCTGAATGGGATGAGTGTGATCTGAGAACCTTCATTGATGACACGTACCATCACATCAGTGAATCAATTCTTTCTGCTGCTAGGAATACTATTCCATTTGCAACAGAGGTTCCAGTTCAACGCTGCGTTCCTTGATGGAACAAGAGATCACCATCACCACCCGCGACCGAAAGTGCCAATTGTGATGCTTCAAACATCATCCAACACCAGTAAACTTTACCACCTTTAAGAGGCACCGTGCTCATGCGCGGAATCTTATAGTGGCCTCCTAGAGAGCATATGTGTTTTCATTAAGTTTTAGGGCATCCATAGGCCGTGTTTATGATAGGGTACGTAGGTTGTCTAGAAAGAGAGCCAGCTCTAGTGTTTGTGCATTGACCATCAATAATGCTGTCATCACAGATCAGTAGCTGTTGCTACTTCAGTGCAGCATTTTGCAAATGTCAGCAGCTGCCAGAATTATGATTCTGCCTTTTTGACCATCAAAAATCAGGCAGAGGCTAGGCCTCTGATCTTTGGATTTAACCAACCCGAATCTTGTGATCCCACCTTCCATCTGTGGAAACTCAATTCTGTCTTACGTGCTTGTAAAAACATTTTTTCAGGTCCTGATAAATTCCATAATCTAATGCTGAAACATCTGTCATTGCATTTTCTTCAAGTGCTTCTAGCATTCATTAACAGGATATGGTGTGACGGTGCTGTCCCATAAGCATGGAAAGAAGCGACGGCTGTTCCTGTCTTGAAGCCTGGCAACGATTGCTATGAGGGTAAGGGCTACAAACCAATAGTACTTACCAGTTGCATCTTTAAACTCTTTGAGAAAATGGTCAATAGGTGTCTTGTGTGGTGGCTCGAGAAAGCTAGATTTTTCACCACCATCCAGTTTGGATTTCGCCATAAACTAACTTTGATCATCTGACGTTTCTCCAGTCACTCCTGCACAATGTCTTCCTTCAAATTCAGCATGCTGTGGAGAAAGGAAAGGCATATGATACCACCTGGCTTTTATAGTATCTTAAGAGCTTTGCATGATGCCGGGTTATTGGGCAGGATGCCTACCTTCCTGCAATCTTTTCTGACAGTCAGAGTTTTTCACATCCACACGGGTGCAACTCTGTCTCTATTATTCACTTATGAGACAAGAGTTCCCCAGGGTAGTGTTATAAATGTCACCTTGTTTGAAGTGGCAGTGAATTCCATCGCCAAAGAAATATGTGCTCCGGTTGCTGCTTCTCTTTTTGTTGATGATTTTGCTATTTTTTGCCGTTCCTATCGCCTATCGGTAGTGGAGCGACCGTTACAACTTACCATCAGTCCTTTAGAAGAATGGTCTAGCATCACAGGGTTTCGTTTCTGAAAAGAGAAGACTGTGTGCATCCATTTTAGTCGCTTGCATCATGAGTATGCAGATCTCTTGATGACACTCCCCTTGCAGTAGGGCAGGAAGTTTGCTTTCTTGTCTTGGTTTTCGATTACAAGCTCAGCTGGCTCCTCCATTTACGTCAGCTGAAGCTTTGTTGCCAAAAAGCGTTGGATCTCCTCCGAATCCTGACCCATCAATCTTGGGGAGCTGATCGTCAGGTGCTGTTGACGCTGTATCGTTTGCTGTTGAGGTCCCGGCTTGTGTATGGTTCGATTGTTTTTACACTGCCATCTTACTTGTCGTAGCTCCACAGCATCCATCATTCTGGAGTTTGCATTGCATTTCGAACAAGCCCTGTGATAAGCTTGTGTGCGGAGAGTGGCGAGTTTTCATTTCACCATTTTCTGGAAGCCACAACACGCAGTGAAGTGGCACGTTTTTATGTCACCCCTGACAATCCGACATACCGCTGTGTTTTGTCCATTTAACATGCAGCTTTATGCTCAGAGTCAGGGTCACTCGCCTGTTGGGTGTGCATGCTGCTGAATCTTTTGATCCTGATACTTGGCCTCCAGTACTTTTTGTTTGTCCATCTTATGCTCCATGGATGTTTCCACAAATTTCTTTCATCATGAATTTAAGCCATTTGCGTAGAGCTTCCACCAGCCCTGCAGATTACATTGGATCCTTTGAGCAGATCCTCCATCACCATCGCTGCTTTGAGGCTGTTTATACGGATGGATCGAAATATGAGGATATGTTAGGTTTTGTATGTGTATCTCGCCTTTTTAACATCAGTTGGGCGTCTTCTATCCTTGTAATTACAGTGGTTTTTTTGAGTGGGTTGCAGGCATTACAGGATTTCTATTCTCGGCTTCTGTTGGTTCTGCTTGTTCATGTACTTGTTCACTGCCTTGAGGAATTGGACAAGTCTGTTGTATGGGGGCCAGGCTACGTCAGCATCCAAGGCAACGAACTAGCGAATACAGTGGCTAAAGCAGGGCTACATGCCATATTTCGCAACTGAAGTTACATCATCCTACTTGCAACTTTGGCAAAAACGGCAAATTCGTTCAGCCTGGGAAGAAGAATGGGCCGCACTGGACAACAAACTGCATGATACAAAAGATACGGTCAGAGTATGGACAACTTCTTTTTTTGACGTCAGAAAGAAAGGTGATGCTGGTGAGGTAACAGATAGGACATACACGATTCTTCCATGCGTTTCTTCTTTGTAGGGAGGTTCCACCTTGGTGCCCTGCATGTAATACTCAGGTATCAGTCCATCATGTCCTGGTAGATTGCCCACTTTACGAACCTCTTCGCAGAAGGTGCTTCCTGCCTTCCACTCTCCCGGAAGTGCTGGGGAACCATGTTCGTACCATCCATTAAGGTTTTTAAAGCTGTCGGGCTTGACCAACTTATCTAGTGTGCTATTTAGAGTATATGTTTTGGGCGCCTTATGACATGCCTTCGGGCAGTTGGTGGGCCTCTCAAAACCAAATACCTACCTACCTCTGAAAGGTGGTACTTGTTGGTAAAAGGCTGATAATGGATTTGTATGTTTTTTTTTTTGGTTATGATAGTAGGCCAGTGATCGATATTCGTTACAGTTATAGTTGTTACCTATGGAAGGTTGTGCATACAAATGGGGTATAAATACTTATAAGGGTGCAGTTAAATTGTAAAAACTGGTAAATTTCCATGCACAACAAATTGCGAAGCAAGGATGTATGGTACGTTGTACTTTTTTAAATCCCTTTTTTTAGAATGTTAAAGCTAATAACTGAAGCTGATAATAATAAGAGACATTAACAATTTTATTTCAAGGCATCATCAATTGTGGGATCAACTTCAGGATGTTCCAATTCAAGACAACTATGGAGATACTTCATGGTACAGAAAATTAAATTCTTCATTGTTACAAGTTCCGGATCTAGTACGTTAGTTTACCTCCACTGGTTTTGTTAGTCTATTGTTGGCCGTTGCTTGTTGCACTTCTTCAACCGCATTACCTAACCTAACATAAATGGGTATCTATGGCTATAGATACCAGTTTAAGTTAGGAAAAAAATTAATGTTTCCTGTTATTTCATCACCACTTTTACTGTTCAATAATAGAGACTCAAAATCTGGAGGTAAACTAATATGCTAGGTCCCAAATAAAATGTTATTTTACATTTCAATTTTTGATATTTTACGACTTACATGATAGGTGGAAATTGTAGTTTAGAAATTAAGAATTTGCGTTTTTAGTAGTCTCTGCCTAAAGAAAAGTAACTCGTAGAAAGTTACCTTTTACAGTATTTTTCATAGTGTACTACTGATACAGTATTTATACTGTGTAATGCAATTTATTTTGTGGGTTTTCTATCATCCAATCTAGTTTATAATTAGGAAAGATTAGAAAAATTCGTTGACATAGGCCCTACATACACTGTACTGTAGTGCAGTGCAGGTTTAGTTTAATTGAGCAGTTTAATTGAGAAGAAACGGCATATAGACATGCCGTTATTCCTTAAAATTCATGAATTGAATCGTTTTTCAGTCTATATCATAAAGTTGCATATAATTTGCACTTTCAGACTTTTTGGAGCAAGAATATAGAACCCGACTATTGTAGATTTTTAATTTTTTGTCATTTCTTTCTTTTTGTCGCTTAACTTCCTGATTGTTTCACTCGCTTGTTTCCCTTCCAAAACAGTGGAAAAGATACTGATCTTTGGGAAAATGGTGTAAACGCATTTATAAATTAGCACGATATTTGGAACAACAACGTAATTGCATTTTTAAGTTAGCCTGTAAACTAAAGTTAACATTTTTTTTTTCAAAATCACCTTATTTTTCTTCTATCAGGAATTTCTGTAATCTTAAATTTTTTGTTCCTTTTCTCAAAACTACATTTACGTTGTTATTTCATCTAATTCCTCAATTTAAGAATGTACAACAGGAGGTACCAGAATTACGAGATTTACGTTCTGTGCTAAGGTAAAAAATTTCCATACAACTAGTGGCAAATATAAATGCAGCAAGAATTTTCACTATATTGCGTGCACACAGTGGGGACAGAAAAGGAGCATTCAGTCATTTGTCACTACACAAGATCGCATAATAACGAAATTTTCTCGTCATTTTGGAGGATTTATGTCACGTAATAGCAAAATCGCATATAAGAAACTCGCATAAATTTAGAACTCTGTGAATTTTAGCAACTAATATTATACACTATAATTTGCATTCTAACAGTTCGTCACCTATGCTTGAAGAAATGTACGAATGACTTGAGTTTTCAAAAAATTAAACTTTCTTTTTTTTTAGTTTCTCTATATTTATCGGAGTTACAAAATAACATAAAATCTGTTGTCAACGAATATTTGTCAAATTTATTGGCAGCTTTTATGTACCGGTATGTTGACGTTAATTGTTGGTGACTATGCAGTGAAGCAAACTTTAGGATTTCTCCAATCGATAACGCCACGTATATTGGGTATATTGGGTCATGCAGCATGACAACATTAATACTGCACAGTACATCAGTATTATAGTATTGTCATGATGGGGTGAACTGGTGAAAAATGTTTTGTGCGTGTTAAAGCAAGACATAAGATTTAAGAATAAAAAACATTTCTCTTGGAAAGCAAAAACAAAGATTTTTAAAATTAACTTATCAACCATACTTTGCATTTTTATTTAACATATTGATATTTGTGGCCCTAGCAAAAAGTTGTCTTGTAGGTGATACGATAACATATGAATGAACAAGTATACGTAAAACAATTCTCCCCACTCGCTCAAGTCCCCCAAACCACAATCTTACACATTGGTTATTATTCTGGTTTCTCTCTCTTTCAGCCCAAAATCCTGCATATGCTCCCAAGATATATTTGTTAAATATTTGATAAAATATAATTACTTGTGGAAATCGGTTCCCTCAAAATTGAACATTGAACCCATCTAATTAATTTGTTACCAGCGCAAAGTGATAAATTAATTAAGGTAATGTGTAACTTAATAATGTTGACAATGACAAGTGCTTCCAAAGCTAAACAATGAGCCAATCAGGTGAGGCTAAGATTAGATCATAATTGAAGAATCATGAATTGATTTTTAATGATGTATTGTATGTACTTCTAGTTCCACTAAACACTTAAAATGAAAATCTCAATGTGCGAATTTTAAAACAGTTTTTTTGGGCTTTGCATTTTTTTTAGTGTATTTTTGTTTTGCAAAGCAGATGGTGTGTCATGTGTGATGTCGTATATGCTCATGTAATACCTGCAACTGTTATTAATCACTTTAATGTGATAACAACAGTTTATACAGAACAGTAGGGGAAAGTGGGGCAAAGCGAAACACTTAATATTTATTAGCTGATTTCGAACAGTAATATTGTTCGGAGAACTTTGAAAATAAGTTTAGAAAAAATAATCCACCAAACTAAACAATTTTAAAAAGTGACATTATTCAATGAAACATACGTTTAAATATCGCTTTCGTAGGAACTTCTGACCATGCCTGTTGGTTGTGTTTCCACTTAAAATGTCGCATCATAGGGTTAAATCTGAAAAGCGTCGTCTTTTCATTTTTATGTCAAATATACATGAATGCAGAATTATTTCCACTTTGCTCCTTCTTTCTAAACATATATTTCTGTGCAGAAATAAACAACGAAATGATGGTGAATAAGACTTATAAAATATGTACAGTAGAAGCTAGAAGCACTATTAAGTTATTGTGTAAATAACTTTTTAATTAGTCCAATGGCTTACTATTATAGATAATTGGAAGAAGATCCGTGCTGCAGCAAGGAGGCATGAGCGACGTCTTGAAGATGTCAGCCGACGGGCGGGGCTTCATTACTGTCACGCACACATACATGGCTATAGACATAGACCTGGGTTATTCTTATTAAGATAAGATCCTTAGTTCATTTATCTTGAAAGATGGATCGTGCACACAGAAATATTTCAGATCGATATGAAAGCAACTCAAATGAGGGATCACCAAAACTTAACCATGTTTTTAACTCATCATGTGATAATAAATTAAAATTAAAAAAATCAGCTGATATCGCTATTTACTTACTTGATAGATATTTGAAATTTTTACTTTGCCTCATTGTTCCGCTTTGCCCCACCTTCCTTTACATTTAATCTACTATATAATAATTAATAGTCATGAGTTGATTTGGGCTGGTCAAGTTTACCTGAAAACGTTTAGGCGTACGGTACAAATCTGAAACTCGGCATGATGGTAGGTTATATCTAGTAGGTCCTGAAGATATAATGCCGACCTAACGATTACATCAAGGGGGGGGGAGTGCAAAAAGTTTATAAGTGAAAATTTAGTATTAGTTACTGTTAGCGATTGTGCATTTCTGACTTTTG
>JAQIWH010000307.1:0-56404 GCA_034695005.1 Cryptops parisi | reverse complement strand
CAAGTGCAGTACCACATTATAGATCTATACGACTACTAATCTTATATTCTTATATGCAAAAATTTAAATAATCAGCATCCCCCCAGTCAACAGTTCCTTCATTTTAAACAACAACAAATATTGTTAATGCCATTATCTCATCAACCAAGAAGAATTTCCCTAAGAAAAATATGTATATAAAAAAAGGATGCTCCATCAAATTACAAAATAATTCAATATTTTGATGCCAAAAATACATTGTCAGTCCTCTTTGCTCTTCAAAACACTAGAGATTAAAAAAAAATCGATAAGATGGGAGACTAAGAAGATACCTTCCTCATCTTATAGGAAATGCAAACCTACGAGGAAAAAAAAATTGTAAAACCTCCATCAGAAAGATGCAAAAATAAAGCATGAACGGCTTGTTCTCCAAACACCTCTCCAGAGATCGAACAACGATGATGCCAATAACAGAAGAGACACCCTGGCTATTTCCTCTTATTCAACCCCCAAAAACACTGGTGCGATCATCGCTACTCTCGCATCCACCAAAATATGATAAAATACAAAGCAAACTAACGTGCAACACCGAAGAAATGGTATGGATCGCAGATTCGGAGCTGCTGCTTCCATACTCACCGCTGCTGAAACCTACGGCAGTGCGGAATAAGAGAGAGCATCTTCCGAGGTGTGTGAGTGGGTTTACCGATGATGACCGAGGCCCTGGCTGTTGGCCTCTGCACCAAAAATCTTACGTGGTTTCCACCATGGCTACACGAGCTGCAGCTACAACACTGCGTTCGTTGTGTGAGAGAGCTACGAGACGACAGCGATCTCGCTCTTCTGGACTGGAAGAAAACTGAAATGCGTGAGATTCTGTGAGGGAAGGAGAACGAAAGCGGGAGAGAGTGAAGAGAGCCAGAGAGAGTGGTAGCACTAAATGCTACTAGGAGGTTCAGTTCCGTCAACTCTCAAGGTGGGGGTGGTAGAGAGTCAACGCAGCAGCAAGCAGAGGGGGCTTTAAAGGGGTAAAAGCATTTGGCGGATGGTATGTGGTAAAAGTAGAAGAGTTGCACACTCTTTCGAGCGAGAAACTGGCGATTTCTTCTAAACACAGCATAAAATGACCTGTGATTTCAATGGCAAATTGGTCGGTTGGTGGAACCCCAAACCTGGGTGCTGCCCATCAGCTGGTTTGACAAATGCAATTTTCCGAGGTCCTTCGTTATCTAGCCAAGTGTCAAAAGGTTCAGAAAGGCAATTTCGATTGGAGCCAAACACAATTGAAAATCCGAAGCAACTCTAAACTGCAGGTTTCTTTTCCTAGAAGCGCCCACTCTACTCGGAATTTACTTAACTTCCAAAACTTGGATTATCAAAATGCAAGCAAAGTGTACCTTTACGCAATAAAATAAAACTTTTTTTTGTTGAAGAAATCGATTTCAAAACTACAACCGAATACAATATTGAACAAGTACATTAAAAATGCTTTTTAAGCATTCTCATTATCACTATATAATACCATTATATTATCATTATATCTGTATATTATATATACAGATATTCTGTATGTACATACATAATGCAAAAATATTTTTGATTTCTGCATGTTTTGATTTATGCGAATTTCGATTTATGGGAACTTAAATTTATGCGCTGCAATTCGATACAGTATTTTGTTGATTGACTGATAGTGAATGCATAGTGAATAAAATTTCTTGGTGTCGACTGTAGCCAAATTTTTAAGCTGTTCTGAAATTGTTATAAAAGAATCTTTGCGATTTATGCGAGTTTTGAATGATTCAATTTTCGATTTATTTATTTATATACAGTATGCGATTTTTTTTTTACATTTAACTTTTGCGGTTTTTTATTTATGCGAATAACTTATGCAGTTCTCGTTTATAGTGTTTTTTGGTACATTGGATTGTACCCTATATTTTTCATAAATGACTGGGCCAGTTTACGTTCAATTCTCAAACTCACTCACTCACAAGTGAAGCTAATACAAAGAGTACTAAGCTAATATAAAAACGTTAAATTTAATCAATATGTATATTTTATAAAAAAATATGAACATCTAAATGAAGCCCACGTCTTTAAAACTGAAAACCAAAAAATAAGAGAAACTAAGTTTACAAAATATAGCCTATATCAAAAAAAATATATAAAATATGACATTTTTTCAAGAATATGTTGAAAATCAAATAAAAGTAAAACTAATGTATATAATCAAGAGTAAACCAAAAATATAAAGGTGAAAAAACTAATAATAATGTAGACCTACTTTTAAAGACATTACAAGCAATGAAATAACTACAAATCATGAAAATAAAATAAAACTGGCAACAGTTTATAGAAGAATTACTGGTATTTACTAAATAATCACTGTAATAAGTGTATATTAAAAACATATATATAGCTCTGAAAAAACTGTTTGGAAAAAAAATTGAAAATTTTCACATTCTGTTAATAATCTCATTATCAGATATTAAACGAGGCTACAATTAGCCTATTAAAAACTGGAACGTACAATATTGTCCATTTAGCACATTACAAAAAATGGTGGGTTTTTGCTAATTTATTTAGATCATCTGTACCAGTCAGTACTATGGATACCATTCCACGTATTATAGCGATTGTCATACGATATCAATCGCTATGAAATCCTACTTCGAGATTTCTTATCAGTTTATTGAACTGTAATACTATACAAATTTTGATTAAAATCGCATATGAAATCAAATTCACAGGTATACCGAATAAAAGCAGTCCTCGATTTATGCGAAGATACCTTGCATAAATCGAAAATGTTCATAAAGAAATGAGAAAAAAACCTCGCATAAAGCGAAAATATCCAAATTCCCAAAAAATAAATAAGCAAACTACAGCAGGCAATTCCAGCGCAAATTGAAATTTAAAATCGTATACAGTATATCAAAATTCCCACAAATTGGAAAAGCAATTCCAGCACAATGATCAGCATTTGCACCACACATGGCACACACATTGTATAAGAAAAATTGATGGCAGCAGTGAAAACATTCCATCACGCGTTGCACAGAAACGCATAATAGCGACATTTTCTCGCTTTTAACGAACATCTATGAAACTTACTTCCATCGCATAGAAAAATAGCATATAAGAAACAAGCATAAATCGAGAACTTCCTATCTCGCAATTCGACATAAGCTTACTTTAGGAATTACACGCAGTGAACTTACGGTATTAAAAAGAAACCCGTGAACTATTGACTTTTTAAAAATTGCGCGCGATAAACACTTTCGCGATTATTTTTAAACCACCATCAACCCACACGATGGTTTTTAAAACACCGAGCTATTTTTTTTGCACACACTTTGGACAGAAGAAGTAATTTGTTTGCGTCTATTTCAACGAAGGATCCTAATTTTGGAAAGATGCTTCATTTGCATGTCAACGTTTTTTGGCCTCAAACTGTTTGGCTAATTAAAACGTGTAATACCCATTTTTAAAGAGCAAGCTCATGAACTTTTCGAAACCCCCCGTTTCTTCTGCTTCCCATTTTTTTTCTGGACATATGCCAAGAGAAACAGGAGAGGCTCCTCCTTTTATAATACAATCAGTTCAATTGGTGATGTAGCCAAAACTGATCTCCCTGATTAGCCAGAACTTTGTTCCGAAAGCGAGCAAACAGCATCTTGCCAATGACTCGTCGCATCAATGATTTCTGATGGTCTGCCACAAGAATATGACCAAATCCATAGAACAATATTGCTGAAACAGACAAGAGTATAGTCGAACAATAAACCTTGTGCTGTATCTGAATTAGCTATAATATTGAGAGATTAGATTGCAACAATGTAGATAGAACTAGCGGATTTTGATGAATTAGCAAAAGAGCTTCTAGATTTTGAAGTTTCAACATTAGAACTCTAATATTAAGTTTGATGACTACAATCATATACAGTCATAATAATGTGTGTACACACAGATACATTGTGTAGATATGAAAAAAACATGTACAGTTTTATATCGTTTCGACTTTAGTTGTTTTCAACTTTGTCAAGTTTTTTTTACAGTAATTATAATTACATGTATTTGTACTACATAAGAAAAAGTGAAAGTCGACTAACGTCAGTTTGTCGATAGTATAAGTATTGATATTATAAGCTCATTAAAAAGGATGTAAAAATGTTGAACTATCGAACGATTTATTCTATTGCTACATACATGTACATAGTAATATTATTATTTCAGCGACATTGTGGGGTTATTTATAGTGGTTTACTAAGACGTTTTTTAAAGCGTTTATTCAATTTGTCGTTTTTCGACTTAAGTCCAAAGTCTTGGAACTAATTAACGACGAAGGTGAGGTATTACCATGGCATGAAGTTTTTACTTTATAACTTATAACTTAGTTTCAACTTTTAACTCCATGGTATTACTGTACAGTACCGGTATATCAAGTCTGCCAATCCCAATGTGTAGCGTCTGGTTCACATGCAATTTACAAAATATAATTTAAAATAGAACACCCTATTATTACATGTATTGCAACTTGTCATGTTTATATATTTCAATTTTTTTTTTACCCATTGTTACCAAAAATAAGTGCATTTTACAAATCCCCATGTGCAGGTTTACCTATTTCTACAAGAGTTTCATTTTAGATGCTCACCTAAGAGGTGTAGAGGTATTATACCTCTACATAGGCTAGATGTAGAGAATAAACAGGTCTATATACAAAGTACAACATGAAAATAAAAATTAAATAATTCAACTGTATACCGTTTGATTTTTGAGGTGTGAAAGTATAGGCTACCTAATTTGAGCAAAAAGTGAGTAAAAGAAAAAGCATCCCAAGATTTGATTGGTATGATTTTAAACACCGCATGATGAAACACCATAACTAACCAAAGACCGTAAAACAAACCAACCAACACAATGCAAGATTTGTTCTGAGAAGTTGGAACTTTGACCTTAAACGATGTAATAAAATTTTCTACAGACAAAAAATCTTGCATATGGAATCGATTCATTCGGCTAATGTAAGCATGGCCAAAACGCATTACACGTGACAACCACCTTAGCTTTTGCTTCGTTAATCGATGCGCTCTCTCTGTCTTCCAGGTACGCTAAGTTGATTAAGTCCAACATGGGAACCAATCTGCCTGTAGCCAATTAAGCCATTTAATAGCAATGTCATCTTACATCAATTATCTCCACCAATTTTAAACCCTTTAACTGTTCCTAATTATTCGCGTCAATATTAATATTTAAACTTTTTTTTCATTCTTCCGTCAAGTGGCTAAACACGAAAACAAAACACACATTAGTAGGAAGTCGAGTGATTTAACGCGCACGTTCACAATACCACTACTTGCCGAGAAATCAAATTTTTATGTCCTTTCAATTTTTCTAAGCACCTGAGAAATGGCAGTTTGCATCAATTTTGAATGGGAGTTTACACTAACGCTTGGCACCAAGCCACACATCGGGAGAAACTAATTTGCAAATGGAGATTAACAGTGAAATCGGAAAAAAAAATGTTGGGAGATCCCTATGATGAAGAATAAAGACTTCCATTATTTTTCATCACTCTGAAAATATTATTTATAAGCTTTCGTTGGGAATTAAAAAATGCACTGTTCTACTTCTCACGCCATTATGGAATTCTGTCAGGAAGACATTAAAAAGTCTCCTCAATGCGAACGAACTTTCTTACTTCGAAATAGGAAATCATTAAAAACGTAACATTTTTAAAAAGCTACGTAACTATACACAGGGATGCACATCAAAACAAAGCAAAAAACTCATATAAGGATGGGTCCGGAAATGCTTCCCTTTTGGGTGAAATCAAGTAATTACAAAAGCCTATGGTTTCATAATTCCTGTAAGTATGCATTTCTGTACCCATGTTTATATGGAATTTTTGCTTTGTTTTGATACATAGCATTTGTGGTTAAAATTTAGCCAGAACTTTTACGAAACATCCTGTATAACTGTTTTCTCGTGATGTCTATTGATTAGTGATAAATGATAAACGGTTGATCAGAAATCTCTATTATATCAGCAAATCACGGTCACAAGTAATAGCACAAGTCAAAGTCATATTTTGTAATTCTTGATAATACGAGTGTATGATTCATTATTCATTGATTACTGTTCAAAATTAATAATACGACAATTCATAGTTTAAAAGTTCAACAAAAAAAGTATCTAGTATTGAAAAAAAAAATGAACGATTGAACTGAATAATCAAAATAACGAGTTCAATATCCTATAAAATTTTCGTAATTTGAGTTAAATATTCTTTTAAATGAAGGGTAAGCAGCTCCAATGCCCGAAACGAAACCATACAACTTGGATTATGCATTTTGTGTCAATTTTAGCTTATCTGTGTGAAAACGTACATTCATGACATGAATTGCATCTATTTCACTTAATGAAAAACCATTAAGTTTCTTTACAAAGTTCCATAAAAAAAGTACAATGATTTAATAAATCATAATAAAAACTTGGTTACAGCACTTGTGTGTTAAAGGGCACCCCGTCAAAATAGCCTACACACAAAACAGTTCCAACATAAATAATAGCCCAGGTCAAAACAGCCCAAGCCAAAAAAGGCTAGAAGTCAAAATAGCCCAAGAAAATTAATTATAATAACTTTTGACGGCTATTTTGATGGGTCACCGTATTGACGATCAGCTACTGCCATGTAATAGGAATGACACGCGGTGGTTGTTTATTGTTTTTAACCCATCTAAACAAGTGTTCGAGTATAGGTAACAGCATGAAGTTACTTACCTAACTTATAACTCCATAGTAATAGGATTTACGTTAGTTAAAAGAAACAGTACTTTCAAATACTTCCTGTCCCAAAATATGATACATGTAGGCATTTCATGTAAAACTTGCCGATTATGGACAGTTGCAGGAATATGAAATAATAAGTCTTTTAATTGGCTCATAGTATACTCTAAATGTGATCCTATTTCGGATATGTAAGTTAGTTTCGCAACTTACAATTTATTTGTTTTTTGACATACAGGTGGTTGGTCGTTAATACACAAGTACCAAAAAATTTCCTTCATTTGATATGATTCATTACCATTTATCTTTTATCCATTGAACATAATGCATTACGACATATTATTGTTGATAATGGATCAAAATGATAAGAATTATCATTACAAATCTAACCTGGCTGGACTTTTGTTTTGTGTCAATAAATAATCTAAAACTATGTGACGTAACTTTTCCTAAGATAAACATAAACCCAGTCCATGCACAACAACGTAAGCTTAGTGTCATAAACAGTACACGTTATACTGTAGTTGAAACCTATTTTAAAAATATTACTACAGTACAATCGTTTATCTAGTATAATAATATCATCGCCACATTCGATACAGGTATTATATACTATATACATATAAAAAAAAGAATACAATTCTCATTTCCGGCAACATCGATTAAGATGCACATCAAAGAACTCGCATCACGATTCCGCATCATTACGAAATACAAATCATGACCTATGTCATTACGTAATTTGCAAACGTAATAGTAAACAAACTTTATTATAACATCAACGAGGACCATGACAAAAATTTTACAAAATCCTATTATTTTTTTTTTCATTATCTCAACACTTATTAGAGGCTTTTTACAAAAATATAGGTACAAAAATATAGCTCACTAAAGTGAACGTCAGGATGACTCGAAAAGGAAAAAAAAGCACGTGCTTTATTAGCTTACCGTGTCAAATACGATGATGATGATGATGTGGTTTTGGTTTCTTTTAATACGAATAGGAAACACGTTAAGTCATTAATAGCTCGTTCAACTAAGGATAAAGTTCCTTCAGCAACAGTTGAGATTGCGAATGAAAATATAAAAGGACAAAAAAAAACAAAACGAGCAGCTTCGATGATTTGCTTATCGCTAAAGCTCACGTATAGAAAACTTGCTATTTCAACGACGACGTCGTATTCTTTGAAGAAAAAAAAAGTTATGTCCTCGGAGTTTTGAAAACACAATGTCACTTGTCGCGTCTCAGCCTTTTTTGTATCCTCGTTGATTTCATTAACGAGTGTACCTGTCAAAAATCGGACGGAAGATTCACTTCTAGTAGTCACCCAAAATCACGAGCACATTTCATTTTCGACTCATCGGCAGTGCTTCTTTCTCTTTAACTTTCTCTTCTCTACTTAAAAAAAAAAAAATAACAAACTGAAGTAACCAATCCTGAGCTAGTTTACATAACATCGCCGCGGTATCTTCTCTCAGATCTTTTCTCATTGGTGAATGAACTGACACCTTGGTCGCGTTCACTTTGAACGCTGTTAGCGCATTTAGCGTAATAACCGTCCAAAGACAGTCGATATAATATATAGCGTTAATGTAGGAGACCATGATGTAAGTTACAAGAATTATCGACTGTCTTTGGACGGTTTTCGCGCTAAAAGACTAACAGCGTTCAAAGTGAACGCGGTTCTCGTGTGGCTTTTTAAGCGCTTTTGCTGAATGGTTACAATTTAAATGACAATATTTTATTTTTAACCTAGTTATGAATATGATGAATATAATTTTTGATCGTATCTGCTTTTTATGATTTTTATTTTGTTCAATTGCATCTATTTTTTCATAGATTTTCTTTTTATTCATTCAGTTTAATTTTTTGTCTCGTTGTTGTATATGTTCACTTCGTCCTTTTTGGTACGCAATAAAGTAGTAGTAATAATAATAATAATAATAATAATAATAATAATAATAATAATAAAGCAAAATTTGTAAAATTGGAAAAATGTGTAAAATAATTTGGTACTCATCATTATCTGATTCTGAGATTCAGTATCAGCATGATGTCTATGAGTTTATTTGCCAGGTTAGATTAGGAGGAAATAAAACAATTTTTTTTCTAACTTTACCCGGTAAAAACCCATAAACACCATAGAATAGAATATACATAGAGTAGGACAACAACAACTACCAAAGTTAGTTTTATACTTTTACTTATTCTTTTTTATAGTATAGAAGTAAAGTAATCTTGCTACCAACTACACGTTGGTGAAATCGAATCTCAGATAAATGATTAGTACCAATAATTTTTTTTAAAAAATTAATTAAATAAACTGTACCACCAAATTAAAATCCGAGTTTATCGTTTAGTATAAATCAGCAAACCAGTGAAAGGCAAAACAAAAAAATGCTTTAGTTCCCGTGAAATTCCAATTTTTGTTGGCTTGGTTCTAACGTCGTTTTTTAGACTGTATGGTTTGCTCGAAAAAATTTTACGTTTAGTTTCGGAATAGTTGGTGACGTAATTTAGGAAATATATTAAGAAACAACTTCGCGTTTTATTCGACTGTAATCGGGCAACCAAAAGGAAACGATGCGATACAAGTTTAATCTTTCAACAACCTATAAAAGGTTAAGCTTCCTTTAAATAAAATCGCATTGGCCTTTAAAAAAAAAATTCAAACCCATTTATTGCATATTATAAAGCGAAATGACACCAAAAAAAAATTACCAAATTAAAGTCACCAAAAAAATAAAAATAAATAAAAAAATAAAAATAAATCTCGTTACAAAAAAAAAGTTTCTAAATTAAAAATGCAGAACACATTCCCACTACAAAAACCGGAAAAGAAAAGAAAATCCAAATAAAATTGTAGTGATGTTATTTTGTTTCTTTTAAAGTATACAAAAGTACAAGTACTGTATATAATACTTCTCCAAATATCACAGAACTAAAATAATTTAAGCTTAAAGTTAAATGTTAAAATAAAATATATAAATTGAAATTTTGAAAATCGTTCATCTTTGTCTACATAGCTCACGTACGTATTACCAATCACTATATTTTCGGATAATCAGATACCACACACCAATAATATACACGATATGAAATTTGTATACTTTGAATAAAAACATTTCGATAAACCAAACGTTGAAACAAGTACATGTGCTTTTTAAGCATTCTCTTTATATAGCTTACTGTCATATACAGATATATTGTATGTACACACACAATGCAAAAAATTAAATTTGATCTCTATTCATTTCGATTCATGAGAAACTCGATTTATGCGAATTAAAAATCTGTGACACCTCCTAGTAATTTAGACATGTATTGAGTAATTCAATTTTTTATTTCCGCACGTTTTGATTTATGCGAATTTTTATTAACGCAAATTTTGATTCATGCGAAATTAAATTTTGCGATCGTTGAGTAATTCGATATAATTGATTCAGTTTTTAGTACTGTAATTCTATTTTCGATTTCTGCAATTTTCGATTTATTTATATATATGCGATTTCTTTAAACACTGAACTTGTGCGGTTTTCGTGTTATGCGGTTTTTTTTTACATTGAACTATACAGTATTTTCTCAATATACAGTGTGTGTATATTTATACATACACATACACACAATAATTCTTCGACTTACGGATTCGTATTCGTAGGTTCGCGGTTCGCGGTTACGTTCGTTATTATTAGGTTAAAAATCAAAATCAAAATAAATAGTCCGATTTTCTTTGAATTATACATAGCCTACTTATGTATACCAGATGTTTAAGGAAACGCCTGGCAGCAAGATAATGTCAATATTTTAACATGTACAACCCATTCAAAGTGAACATCTGCGAAAAAAATAAATAAACAAACAAAAAAAATATTAGATCTTTTCTTTTTTAGAATATTAACCCCTTTCAGCTCTAATTTGAGTTCTAATTATCAATTTTTTTTTTTCAAAAAAGTGACCTGTCACAAATTTAGTGCCAGTCTATTTTGATGTTTTCCTGCCTGATTCATCACGTATTCAGACATTGCGTGTACCAGTCGCTGCTCCCAAAAGAGAAGGAGCTAATTTTAGAAACGTGTGAACTCGGATGCTGGGTAACATCGAACGGCACAAAGAATGCAATTCTTTTCACTCCTAAACAATATTGATTGAAGCATACTTCCTTCAAACATTCATACAACAACTACACTTCACTAGCTACGCATTTTCAATAAAATACAAAAGCTAAGCAAACAATTTCAATATAAATATATATTGCCGAATCTCATTTATTTAGGTTATACTTACACAAAAGTCCCATTGAGGTGAAGTCAACCCCATTAAAACTAATAAAATCAAATATTAAATTTTTCTTCTATTTTTAAAATGAATCAATGAAAATTCCAACCTTTGACATTAACAAAAAATTGAATCAGTATTAAACAAAAATTTTAAAAAATAGTTCTTAGAAGAAATCAAACTTCGAACCCCCCCCCCCCAAAAAAAAAAAACAACACAAAAACTTACGATTATATATTTACCTTTATAATTTTTTAGATAGTATTCTGTTTAAGAAAAATGACTTAAAAAATAAACTATAATTCGGTCAAATAGTTTCAAAATGTGCGTTTTTCGCACTGAAATCTGTTAATCTTTTAAAACCACATATTTACACCGAATTCGGCATTTTTTGGTCCAATAGCTTGCAAATGTGCGTTTCGCATTGTGATTCGTTTGATTCACTTACACGTTATTCGGAAAAAAATAAGGTGTAACCTATGTAAAAACTTCCAATTCACTTACCCCAACATAATGGCCCGTGGTATTGGCAAAACAGAGTTCGAACTCTTCTTCTGGAACCATAGTTTCTGAATCGGGTTGTAATAGCAGGACACTAGATCTCTGAGGAAGCCATTTCGCTGTCATTTTCATATGTCAAAAGTTACTTCATCAATCACCTCTTCTTCTTCTTCAGCAGTTGCTTCTGGGTGAGGAGCATATTTCATCATTGGAGAACAAAGGCAACTTTCTCTGCAAAGCACAAGTCGCAAAAACATGACAACCTTTTTTTCCGAACCAAACATGTTTCACGTCAATTCGAATTAATAGTTAATTAACCACTCGGATGAAACGACAAAAAAAAAATTTTTTTTTTCAAATATTCATCAAACAAAACACGTGGTGTAAAACTAACTAGTAAAACTTGAAACGGTGCGTGAAAAGTACAAGTAAAAAACGCTAACGACCTCGTGCGATTGCAATAGGCAGCGTTGCAAAAGAGCGCCAAATTCAAATTCAATTCTAATCAATTTTTTTTTTCAAAATATAAAACACATTCTATAACTGACTAGAATAAAAAACATATAATACAGGGTATATATATTTTATAAGTAAAGTATATGTGTTTCAAAAGTAAAGTATATATAAAATAATAAATAAATGGTACACAATAAGAATTTTATACTAAGTTTTTCAAAATTTGTCATACATACGGAAAATCAACAAACTTTAAAAAACGAAACAAAAAGTTATTTACAGAATTTCCTATATTTGAAAAATTATATATTTCTGGACAAATCTATATATCACTGTATAGGGTGTGCCAATGATACATCATAAATTATTTTTTCAGATATACATGTATCTTAAAAATAACTGATAACAGTTAAGTTTTTTTCAAAAAATTTAAAGTAGAAACACCCTGTACATCAATTACCAAGTTAAATAGACGGTTAAGTTAATTAAACAAAAAAATATTGAATTTATGATTAATAAATTTAACGAACCAGTGAATCAATTAAGTATTTCAGTATGTTTAGTATTAATTTTCGATAAATGCTATTAGCCATAACCATCAAGCTATGCCACATACATTTTCATAAGCAGTACAGGTGAGTTTCATCACAAACTAAAAATAACAAATATTCCAAACAAATGTAGGTAGGTATTGAGTTTTCAATGATGGCACCAACTATATAGTCACACGGCCAGACTTTATTAAATCGTCAAGTACAGGAATGACGACGAGGTGAGAATTTAGAAGCTGGAATTAGGATTTATGCAGCAGGACGAAGCAAGAGAACCCCCGAGAAAATCTGTCGTGGTGACGGACCCCATTCCAAACAGAACTAACCAATATTATTACCAAGTACAGCAAGCTTACATGTACAACAAATTAATAACCTCCTCACCTTAAAATTCTGAACACACATCACCTCGGTTCTAGAACGAAGGCTTGGGGCAAGACTCGGGGATGGAATCGCGTTGGGAGGCAAATCTGGTGGAAAAGATACAAAATGCTGCCTTTGTATTGAAAATTTTTATTACTATGACTTGCCAAATTAGATAGAACATCAATGTATAATTTACAATAACATGGGTGAATAATGCTGTCCACATAATTATCACAGTAAAAACTACCTAGAAATGTTCCGATTAAAAAAACTCAGCAGTTTTTACCTCCCGAGACCAATCATGCTTTCTTTTCACTAGAACAAACAGAACTGTAAACATCAAAAGCCAGACTGCTTCAGATCAAACCTAAAGAAAGAGAGACAAAAACAAAAAATAGGATATGGCAAACAACATGAAGAATATAATATCTTATTATTTTTTTTTCCACTAACGATTTTCCTATGCGAAAAAAAAAATAATAAAAAAATCGGTGGACTGCGCATGAATGAAAAAACAAAAATAATGTTCAGCTGGAATACGTAGTAAGAGTTCCACAGGGTAAAATTGTCATGTTTGTTTTTTGGTTGTATTTTTGCAAAGATGAAATAGCGTTTACCCAGTCACGAAAAACTAAAAGTAGTTGATTCCTTTTAATTAATGTTATTTACATCACAATGCAACAGGAGCTAAATGGAAGAAAAATGGCTGTTAGTGACAATTGTGACCAGGCCACGGATGGTTCCCTATCCAAAATAACATCCATTGGAAGAGGCATCACTCAAAACACCATTGGGTCGACACCATTAAATAGAAAATTGCCTTTAGTTAAAAAATAATATCAACAGCCTATAGATAAATAAATAAATTAAAAAATAAAATGATTTGCTGGGGATCACTGATGGACACGAAACAAAACAAAACAAAAATTAAAACGATCTCATCTACAAAAAAAAAAAAATCATATAAAACACGTGCACTAATAAAAAATTTCGGGGAGAAAAAACAAAAATTATTGCTGAGAATGGACACAAAACGAAGCCTGAACATTCACAACAAAAGTGCAAAATGCATTATTCAAATATTACACCGATGAAATTAAATCAAAACACAAACAAAAAACCCTCCAAAACTACCATACAACACACATTATGGCATTTATATCTTCTTGACCAAATATTACAACAAATTTTCAACATTAAAAAAAAAAATAATAATAGTAATTGTATAGACTACTGGATTTTACGCATCACCAAAAAAAACACTTGTGGATGATATTTTATCAGATCAATTTAAAAATTGTTCATAAAATTCTAAGGCAAGATGCAAGGTACCCTTCCTTCCGGACACTGCGTTTGTTAAATGTTTTAAAATACACTGTCCTCCTCCTCTCACAAGTGCGATATCGATGGAAAACAAAAAAAAAAAACAGACCAATATTTTTTTTCTTTCCATTTTCAGCGTTTTTTCCATTTAGCTTCTGATGTCCAAATTTTATTATCCAGGAGATTGGATACTTTTTGTTATATGTACAGTTGCAAAACAGTAGATTTGGTCGCTTTGGCATTGCTTCCCTTGTACAAAAGAAGGAATGGTAGTAAAACATCCTCAACCAATTTTTTTTTAAATTAAAAACAAAACAAAAAACAATGATCGATTAAAAAAAAAAAAAGGAAAACAAAACAAAAATATTAAACAACCAAAACTTACGGGATGAAATGTTAACAAAAAGGGGAAGAATTATCGAGGATGTACAAATGAGCAACAACTACTACGATCAGTCAAAACACTCGGTTTTTGTTTTTTTTGTGTGTATGTGTTCGTCGACGTTGCGGATTGTACCGGCAAAACAAAAAACAGGAGAATCAAAAGTAAGCTACGATTTCCAGTAGTAGTCACAGTTTCTTCCGAAGGTAGGTGGATGATGTGTGCAGTTTATTCTTTTAATAGCATCGCCATTATCAGCTGTAGTAATAATTATGGAAGTTTTTTTGTTAAGGATTGTTTTTTTTTTTTATATATCAATTCGAGAAGAAAAAAAGTTGTATTTTTTTGTTTTTTTAAGTCACAGTCCTTTTTGGTAGAATCGATTATTATTATTATTCATCTTCAATAATTAACACTACTAATTGGTGAGAAATAAATGTGACGAAAAAAAATATAAAATAAAAGTAATCAAATGGTTCAACATCAAGTATTTTTCTTTGGAAACTTAGCAGGTCTTTAATATACACAAATTAAGACATAATTGCATAATTCCCCCTGTAGGCAGCACCTTTGAATGTTGACATTTAGCATTATTATTATTATTATTTATTATTATTATTATTGTGGCTGGTTGTTTATATTTTTTTTGTTATATTTTTCCCATTTTTTTGTTTACTTTTTTTTTAAATTCGTTTTTTTTTTATTTCTTTTCATACCACGTGGCAAGCAGTGCATACCTAGCGACGTGCACTTTGCCCGAATCCCCCTCTGTTGCCCATGTTGGGGCCACCACCTCCACGACCTTCAGATCTGTTTAACCCTCCTGGACCACCGCGACCGCTCACACGACCGGGACCCATACCGATTCGACCCATGTTTCCGCCACGGCCGGCACTCGATCGCCCGTCGCCGCCACCAGCCCGAGCACCGTCACGAGGCTTTGCCTTTTTCTCCTCCACATTCAGACGATGATCCCCGTGGAACATGATGGGCTGAAAAACAAATGCAAAATTTAACGTCGAGCAACGAAACAAAATATTTTTCACATTTATCGTCGACTCGGGATGTGAACCTGTAGTAACTCCATTTTTGGCACATTTAACATACCACACAAAAGAAAAAAACTGTTCAGCTCAATTTGACTTCTAACCGTGTAAAAATGTGTGATGATTTTTTCCGCAACATATAATTTTTGTATGTTAACTTGCTTTTATGCTTCTCCTGTAAACTTGCTAAAATGGAGTTTGTAGGCTTACATTCTAAGCCGACGATATTTGTTGTGAACCTAGAGTAGTCTAGGCCTATATTGAAAAAATTTGAATAATGGATAAAATGTTTTACCCTGGCTCCAAGAACTTTATGGACCGATTCAACATGATCAAACACGATGAAGCCGAAATTCTTAAGAAAAAAAAAAAATAAAAAAATTAATCAAATCAATGATAAAAAAAAATAATTAAAATAAAAATACACAACAGGTTAACCACAAAACACTTACAGGAACACGCATTCCTGGTTTGTTGTGAGGTCGATTATTGATACGAATATCAATCACGTTGCCAAACTCGGAGAATTGTTCCTTCAGTTCTGCTTCAGAAATACTTTGCGGCAAATTGCCCACAAACAATTGTTGCTCATCGGGAAACTGGTTGTTCGAGCGACGCCGATCGCCATCAGCTGAGTCTTCGGAATTTCGCAACGGCCCTCGATCCCTAAGAATAAACCCATGAACCAAATATGTGAATCAAAACAAAAAACAAAACAAAACATAACCAGGCCAAAACTCTCACAAATCAGGAGAGAAATTCCTGTTTTCAATTCAGATCGATGTTTTGGCAATACATGTTTACTGATGGTCAGAGTTTCGCATTTTTTGAAGCTAGTTTACCTTATTAGAATCTTGCACGTTCATGTACGATACATACACAAAAAAATATATACTATAAAAAGCAGTTGCAGCCGGGAAATAAAAAACCAAAACAAAATAAGTTGCAAAGCATAGACAAAAACAAAAGCAGCCATTCAAGCCAAAGCGTTTCTTTTAAAAACCAACAGTAGCTACAGGAGGTCGACGATTTATGCCTCGATCCTTATTTCGCACAAACCTTGCATAATTGGCAAATTGAAATACCCACAAGAATTTACAGTGAATACTTTTTAAATTTCAATTACATAATTTTCAGTATATCTTGCCATTTTCTCCTAAGCTTCACTGGTTCGGAAAAATCCGCTAATCTGGCCACTTTTTGTTTCCAAGCTTTCCAGATTATAGCCAAGGATTTCTTGTACGACTAAAAGCTAATGAGTTTCTTCTCTCTCCTTATTTGTGAACTACTGCGACGTCAGCTTCTTGCCCAACCAATAAAAACTGGTTGGACAAAAAGCTGACATCACAGCTCTGCACCGATGGCTTGACCCAAAAAAAAAATGGTGTGTGACAGACCTTAAGACCTACTCAAGAACACCCCAGATGTATTTTTCAAACCATTTAATACTTTTCATGTACAATGTAATTTTTATTCCTACGGATCCATTTAACATCGTTCACATTGCGATTCAGAGTGTCGACATCCAATAGTGATAAAAAAAAAACGGATGAACATACACCATAAAAGTTTGCATCTGAACTACTGTTCAAAGCCGGACACTCAAAACAAGTTATCCATTACATAACCCAAAAGCATAAAAATCATACAGACGATCAAGAAATCTTATGAAATGTCCAAAAATGTTGAAAAAAAAAAAACAACCAAAAATAAATAGGCAATTACGAAATACAAGCAAGCAGCACATGCAATGAGATGACCAAACCACCACGTCAACACGGAAGAGAAGTAAGGAGTGCTTGGAAAGGAGGAACGATAAACGGGAGTTATGAAATTCTCACAAACCTCATGTTTCCACTGCCTCTCATCGATCCGCCTCGTGATCTTGTTGGCATGCGCTGGGGCTGTGCATTGTTTGGCGAAGACATGAACCCGTCGGACTTGGCATTATCCATCCGTAGACTCGCTGGCATTGATTGCATGTTTGAAATCGGAGGAGTCGCCGAATGTTTCGTGGTGGTAGCCGTGTGCCAGCTGGCTGCAGATCCAGATCCCGTGCTGCCGCTTGACGCAGACGAAGCGTTCTTGCTCACCATGTTGGCATATGTTTTGGGTTCATTCGCTGCAAAGAAAACGAAAAACCATGTTGCTCAAAAGAGTCTTATCTACATACTGTAATTGGCAAGATTCTACATGTACGTCCCCGTTAGGTCTATAGTCCTAAACGGACACTCTAGCAATGTGAAATTACTACACGACTTTCTGTGGCGAATTTGTTATGTCGAATCAACTGTCAATTCCTTTTGAAGTCCAACATTTTCTCACTGATTGGTTATATAGATGATTGTTACACGAAGGTATTAATAATCAATTAGCAACAAACAAGATTATGCCACAATGTTTATGACTATTGTTTTGAACACCCTGCAAAAACCCTAACACCATCATCATTGTTGTTACATCGTTTCAACAATAGTCCATTTCCACGGTTTCAAAATAAAAAAATTAACCTGCTAAGCACGAGTTTCTCAATCGGTGTCATATAAGCAGACAATTCGTTTAAGCATCCTTCCTTATCACTATCGTATATTATAATTCGGCACTTAACTTCATTAAGGAACTAGTAAAATAAAATTTTGATAAGCATACTAACACAGTATATTGCTACCAAAGTAAATGCTCATTGTACTTTGCTCAGATCATTATTCACGTCAACTGTAAGAAACGCTCATTATCAGTTGGCAAACTGAAGCGCTTTCTTCATCGGTCGCAAATTACATCATCATTGCAAGAAAACCTTTGCCATTATGCACTTTAGCACCAGCATCAATGTTCCTGTACCCTTTCCCTTTTGATGAAAACGTAACAGTCCCACCATGGAAAACCTCGTCTATTACAGATTCCATTTTCATATTTACGCATAACAGAAATTAAGGAGAAAATAAGAGCAAACACTTACGAGAGTCAGGTGGTTCTGGACATTGCAAACGTTCGTCAGACGGTTCTGGAGATTTCGCCTGCGCTTTCTCGTCAAACACAAAATCGTTGTCGGACGTTGGCTCTAGTTTGTCCATTTCCCCTTCATCCTGTTCAGCGTGAGAGGTGGGTGGAGTAGTTGCTGGCACATGAGACACTACTGTTGGCGTAATGCTAGCAGAGGTCATAGCAGCAATTTCCTCCATGTGAGCACTACCGTTACTATACAAAAAAAAACAAACAACCATACAACTTTTAGCAGTTACTCTAGCAACAAGATTCTCCAAGATGACCAATCAAAACATGATTTACCTGACACCTTGCTGATCAAAGTAAGTGTTGGTTTCAGGGACAGACTCCGATGCATCCACCACCTCGGGAGAATCTTCTTCCGTCTCGGATTCTGTTGAAGCAACGAAATAGAAAAACAATTAGCAACCGAAAGCAAAAATCAAAAAATCATGTACAAATCAAACATTGTTCTATCTACTAATCATCTTCGCTCAGATAATTATTGACGTCAACTGTAAGAAACGCCCATTATCTCAGTAGGCAAACTGATAAGCGTTTCCTCATCGGTCGCAAATTACATCATCATGGCAAACAAAGGAAAACGAAACAAAACGTTTCAAATCACATATTATTCCCCAAAAATTAATTAAAAAACAAACAAAATTGCAAACATGATACAACTTTGGAAACGAAGAAATAACAGCAATGAACCCTCGTGATGAGGCTACTATCAATATGCCACGTTCACAAGAAAGGGCAAACTTAAAGAAGTGCTGGTATTAGTAGTTATGCAGCAATGGGAAGACCTTTTGCATTTTCTCATTGATAAACTTTATCTACACTCTAAATGAGCAACATATGGATATTGATGTGCTCGTTGTTATGCAACAAATCTGTGCTTTGTTGATATACTCATAATAAATTCTACAGGGAATGTTGCAAGTTCCTCTTTGAATGAAAAAACAGATTAAAAAAACAAAACTGAAACTTGTTGCTCCTATTTTCTGTAGTTTTTGTCACTGATTCAAGAGGTGACTAACACAACTGGCAACGTTTACAATGAATCTTTGATTCATCGTTTTCCCATCAGGACAACTTGAAAAAAAAAATATGGAGGAACATGATAGATCAGGATCCTGTCTGAACTGAGATCAATAAAAATTAGATGAGGGATCTGAGAAAACAACGAATTCAGAAACAATGCAAGGTTTCACACGTATATTGATGTTTGAATAACAAAATAAAATTGCACATTAGTGAATATTTTTTTTTAGCAATTGCAGTGGAAAAAGATGAACAATTGTATACAAAGCCCTTTGTCATGCAAAACAAAGGTGTGGAACCCAAAGGATGAGGCTAGGCTGTTTGTTGCATGCAAAGAGCTATTTCACAATTGTTCATCACTCATTTGTTTAGCAAGTGAATCAAAGGAAAAATTATTAATGGTTATAAACAGCGACTCAAATTTGAAGAGGAAATTGACAAGCCTATGGGCCAACGTAACATCAAAAAATACAAAAATTTTTAGCCAGGTTCCGTTACATGGGTTGTTATTACAGTGGAATCTGGTTATTGCGATCACTTTGAGACTAGTGCTTGTTGATAAAAATAGCCGGCGGGTAACATTAAACAGTGTCTTGGGACCGACTGACAATGATAACAATAACCCATTGATGATAACATAATATCTGTGATTATAATAACCTGATCCCACTGTAGTTGGCACAATAGTAGTTTCATATCCAGTAATGTCAGAGTAGCTCGCCATCGAATGTACATATTAGAATTTTGTGGTCTTACTTTTTACGACAAATTAGAAACTCACTTTACAGGTAAGTCTCAGTTTACGAACAAGTTACGTTCCGTTTGATTAAACATCGTTCTGTTCCTTGCATACATTGCATTCCTCAGCTTTACAATGCATATTGTATGTATATATACATATCGTATACGTTAGCAGCCATTTCAAAGAACCATCCCCATCGGTATAATGAATCGGTGAACGTTCATCCAGCAATCTATTATACCATACACATTTAATATATTGTATGAATTACGGTTCACCGTATAGAATACAAATGTTAAATAAAAATTTTGAATAAATTATGATGTTGGTTACAGCAAACGTTTACAGGTTGAAATGTTTTTTCAAACCGAGTTACCTGCACCTGGAAATGAATTTTGATGTTCCGCAACAAGGGACAATCAAATCATAGCTGAATAGGAATTGCTTACCAACAGCACCCTCCGCCACCTCATTGTCATCATCATCTTGGAACACCTCATCTTGATAGCGAAAGATGTCATTGTGCACGTAGTAGCGCTTGGGCGACTGCAAGGCCAGCACGAACGTCTGCATGAAGCGTCGCATTGGCTGACCATTGTTGGACAATTCACCCGTCACCTGCACGACGACGCCATCCCCCATGGTGGCATGACTATCCACCTGCAGTATTTTGGCATGACAATCCCGAAAATTCAGTTGCATGATCTTCTTGTGAATTTCCTACAAAAAGACAAAGCAAAAAGTTCATTTAAATAAACATCACAAGTTTCATCCAACATGAAAAATGTAAAGCAAAAAAGTGAATGCTCAGATAAATGTTGACGTCAGCTTGTAAGAACGAACCCTATGTCAGCAGGCATGCCAACGTTCGATTCTCAATCAGTCGCAAATTACATCATCATTGCATCCTATCTTAACTGAACAGTTTAATGTTCAACTCAGCAGTTTGTATCATTCACATAATATTCATCGAATACCCACCCACCACACTTTGGAAAACAAAATTCTCAACTAGGTGCAATTTACCCTCAAATGAGCTTCGATATTCATGCTACACCAAAGTAGTACACCACTTTGCATTTTACGATACTTATCAAAATAATTAAAAAATTAACTGAACACAACTTTAAAGGGCCATAGGTCATGCGCAATTTTGGGCATGGCAAGTGGAGCAACTTATGAACCACTGTGACATCAGCTTCTTGCTCAACCAATGAAAACTGAAGCGGACATCACAATTGTTCTCAAATAGCTTGACACCAAGAAATGCATGTGATAAGACCTTACAAAAATAACAAGGCAATACATACTTGTTGGCCATAAACTGGCTCAGTTTCCTGACCTGGTTGCTCGATACCTCCATGAACAAAAGAAGAATTGGTGTTGTAAAACCTGCAACAAATAAACCCTTAGCTTTATAATCAACAATAAATTGGCGAGTCAAGATGGAACCAAAACAAATGAAAACCAATTTCACAGGCTAGTCTAGCCTTCAATGTTATCTAATCTGAAGATTTCAAACAATGGTCATAAGATTCTAATGAAAATGTTATAATTCAATCTCCTCGAGTGATTGTTCAACACTGTACTACTACACAGCATTTGCGTATGAAATCCCCACAAACATGAAACTAAGGTCATGGTGTATACAGGTATAAAAAAACAAATTTTCATGACATAATTACTACTTGAAAATTAGTCGACGCTTGGTTAGAAAACAAGTTCCGTTTCAAGACCTTGTTTGTTACATTCATCTTGCATATCTGAGCCTTAACGAACACTAGGGTTTCTCTAACGGTACTAAAAAATCTGTTTTTTGCAAAAAAAAATCAATACCAAAGACCGTTTTTTATTTGGTATTGGTACCTGTTTTCAACTTACCTCAGTTTAACCTTTGATCAGTGAGTGCACTTTTCCCATTACAAATAATTTTTGTACCAAATAATATCAAAGTTGCCTGATTATTCTTTGAATGCACTTGTATTTCTCAATATTGTGATAAAATTCGTTAAAAATTATGTCATTTCTATTGTTTTTAAATAACCAAAAATACCGGTATTTAAAAAATAATTATACCGAATTCCGGTTTTTGCCAAAAGCACGATATTCGAGAAACCCTAACGAACATATTGTACGATCAGGTCCGTCCTTCAGGGAGGGCGAACGTGGGCTCCGCAGTTTTCGTCGATAGATGGTTCATGCACGTTTCTTATTCCGAAAATTGGAAAAAAGGTTTGTGCATGCTTAAAAGAACGATTATAGTTGCCATGAGCCCCACATCTTCTAGGGACGGCCCTGCTAGCAATTTTTTTAAAGCAATAAACCCACATGTATTACACATTGTATAGTCTATTCTATACAATGCATATAATGTGAGGCACAAATTATGGTTTATGGTATACAATATATGAAAAAAAAAAATAATAAAAAAAATAGAGTACACAAGTCACTGGTATGCATTACTACAATGAATGTTTGTAAATCATTAAATGCAGCCTGAATTAAGTCATTTTACAAAGAGGTTCTATGCAGATGGAGAAGAAACATTAGTTGAGAGCCAGGAAACCATTCACTTTCATCCACTGTTACATAATTGCAACATTGCACATGCTTTCCCAATGTTTTTATTTTGCAACCATAAACACTGCACCACGTTTATGAGATGCCAAATGTATGAGCAATTTGTTCCAGTTTCCTTGACAAATGTCTTCATGTTACATCGTCATGTTGAAAGTGTCTTCATTGACCTATGATAACAGTCAATTGAGCCAGTACCTTACTAAACGAGCACTCAACAAGCATCAACCAGTTGGGCATTGGTTTTTTAAAGTGAAAGCCACAAACGGGAATACAAATATTTCAGTCTGCGACTCAATATTCCCGATTTAAGTCCGGGAATATTAAATACCCGAGACCCACTAAGATGTGGTAGTACTAACATTTGATAAAACCATGTATGTTTTATCAAATCTTAATTATGAATCAATGGTAAACATATCATATTTTTGCTGATAAAACATTACAATCATTCACATTCTGATCGTAGTGTGCAGAAAGAGTTCCATCACTGTGCATGAAAATTACTTGCTATGCGGTATGCAAATAGACACAGCATTTTGTGTGCCGTTATGCCAGGTAGGTACTTGAGTTTAACGAGGGCACTGACTGCCTTTACGACCGTCATTTGGCCCTCAGACTTTACCGAAATTAAGAAATACAGAAAGGATAATCAGGGAGGATGAAGAAGACAGAATAAGGTTTTTATGATGCAGGAGGAAATGGGAGTACCCTGAGAAAACCTGTCCCCATAGTGTCAGTTCTCAAACTGAATGCACATGGTGCAAGTGGGAGGCGAACCCGAGCCAAAGCCGCCAGAGGTGAATGCTCTGCCACCAGGCTACTGCGGGGCCTGAAGTCTGTTATCCCAATACAGCCAGTTATGACCAAGGGTTAAAGCCAGTTTGCTAACTAGACACCTAGTCAATAACTGTACGATAAAAGACCGCTGAAGACATGAAACGTTACTTTTGATCATCTCTTTGCCAACCAGCAATCAAAACGTATCAGCAGAAATCATTTGATTGAATCTGGTTTAGTAAATGTGTTCATGTGGTCTGAACCAACAGCGTAATAGATATGTTCAAATTTTTGTACAACACTTCACTGAAAGAAATATTGTCACCAAATCAATATAGAAAAAAAGGATAGTCTCTCAAATTCTATCCTGAGAATGAAACCTATTAATTCCACCCCCCAATCCAATGTTAGAGAGGCGTTCTGCAAACTCTTCGACTGAAACAAGCATTTCAATAAACATTTTAACTGCAAACATGTAATGGCTTACCTATGAAGGTGGAGCGGAGCGTCATGCAGCATCGTATAGTACTGCCGAACAAACTCGCGCCCCACACTCTGAGGACTCGGGGTTTCCATGACCATGACCATACGTAGATTATGAAATATCTGCCGAAATTATAAAAAAAAAGCTGAAAGATAAAAAGAAGAAAGACAAAATTGAATTCACGTCAACGAAAAACAAAATAAAAGAAAGAAAAGCTAAATTTTAGACTTAAAATAAAAACACGATACTATACAATCAAATGATAATGTCATCCAATATATATATTTTTGCAGTTTTTTTCCCTTACTAAAATAAACTGGATTTTTAAGATACAATGCAAAACATTTCTCCAAATGGGATTATTTTTTTTTTCGTCGGTTGATCTAAATAACAAAAGAACCAACTCGAACTTAGAAACCAAAGGGGGAGGGAAATGGCAGGATTTGAATTTTACTATTTTTATCCAACTATCTAATTACTGCATACACGCACCTTAATTGAAACTCATGACAACAATGTTAGCCCTAATGGCGCGTTGTGCTCGAATTTACATGCCGGTTCCCTCCATCCGGCATTAATCCTAATAAAAGCTGCACTGGGAGGGTACGTGATGCTCAAATACACGCGATACTATAACACCGAGGAATCTTGCGCGAGATGGATATGTATTTCGGCGAAAACGGATACCCCCAACCAACCTACACATCTAACCACTTTAAGCCTAACGATTGTCTACTACAACTGAAAGTGGAGTGGTGAAGAAATTGCAGTCACATTTTCTGGGACAGACGCCCATTGTGTTCCGACTGGGATCCACACCTATGTCAAGGTGGGTTCTTTGTAAAGATATAGGACGTGTTACATTTGTTTTTACTACAACTCACCTTAGATGTAAAATTTCGCTGAAAGGAATACTGTGGATTTTTACAAGCTCATTGGTTTTTTTTAGTGCGGTGAAAAATTTGTTAGGAAGCGAGATAATATGAAGGGGATGAATGATTCGGCGAGGAAAATTTAACACCACATGCACTGTGCGCACTACAAGACAGCTTTAGCATTGGGGCGCATTGAACTGCGCACGCGGTTCTGCCACTTTTTTTGTGGTGACGTCATTCCAAACCTTTGAGCGCTTAAACACAGCATCGAGCGCGAGAAAAAGGGCCAATGGCCGTGACGGCTCAGACAAGAGCCAGCATCATGATGCTATTTAGTACGCCCCGCAACAAGGTGTGGCGGCTGTTCTTATCGTTCGCAAGTGACGCCATCGAAAACGTTAAAAGGTTATTTATTTACAAAGTATTTTGTATTATAATAATTTCAAATGATTCATTTGATAAACCTTTTCACACCATGAAATAATTAGAAACGAACTCTAATTTCGGTAATTAAACCATAGAATTAACTATTAAGCCATACATATATAAAAAAATTTAACCCCCACGTGTTTTTCAAAAGTTAATTAAATTAACCAGGTACTTGTGAAATCGGTAAACACTACGAATTTTGATTACGAATTTCAAGATTAAACATATATCGTTTTCTAGGTTCATAACATTTTAGATTTAATCACAAAAAAGATGAAAAATTAAACAAATCCACCAAAATTTCGCATTATTCCTATTTTTTCGCTGATGTAGTTGACTTATTTTTCGGGAAATAAAAGGTTAAAAACATAAAATTGTATGCACTTATTTAAATTGTACTTTAAAAAATACTGTATTATCATTTATCAATAACCAACCGCATGACGGGGCTCTCCGGTGACGTCATTTTGTTATCACGGGGTTACAGCGAGCACTGAAAAGGTTAAACGGCTCTTGATAAGGAGGCTCTACGCAGATTTTTGAGTTCTATCCTAATTTTAAGCCTCGAGCCGACCTCAAAACTATCATCTCAAAGGGTTTGACCTCATTCAAAAAAAATGTCAAATAAAAAACAAAATAGTTGAATTTTTGGAAACACCACACGGGTCGAAAAATAGAAAGTGTGAATTGTGGAAAACGTTAAAAAATTCCGTTATGGTCTTCACGAGTCAGCGGAGATATAAAATTCAATCAAGTGTAAATAAAATCAATAACGGGGTTGAAAATCAATGTCAGATGTAAACAAATGATAACTACTATCAAAGATGCATAACGGAACTTTTTTCCAAACGATATTGGACCCTAATATAAATAATATGATGTTGACTTGTATTATTTACAAAGCTTCCTGTTTCACTTTATAAAAATAATTCAATTAAAGGAACTTCTTGTCTTAAAAAACCATTTGCAAACCCTAGATGCAGTATTTTAGTTTTATTAAAACCATATTAAAAAAAAAAAAAACTATTTACGTAAAAATAATATTTTTGTAACCTACTTGTAATTTGTAAAATAAACATAAAATAAAAACCATAAATTTAAAAAAACAAAAAACAACCATAAAATAAAAACTAATGATAAACACAATGATACCTTTGTCTTGTAACAAGATTCAGCAAGTGAAAACAAAAAACAATAAAAAGTAATGAAATAAAAAAACTAAATATCAAATAGGACCTATACATTTTAACAACATTAATCCAGAACAAGCAACTTCAAACTTAAGTATACTGGCCCATTTCTGCATAAAACTTCATAGGCCCATTAAGGTCCCATTTTGTGAGAAACAATATATGCATCTGTTCTGGTGAAAAAAGAAATGACAAAGTCACCAATAGGCGACTTTGATTGATTAACCTAACTAGCCTCCCAAAAAACACCTCTGGGTGTGAACTTGAGTAAATGGCCCAAAAGGTTTGTATATGTTACAGGCAATGTATTACAATGCCTTAGTTGGCCAATGTATGAAATTAACATTAAAATACTTACGTCTAGAAAAGATTTAGGTTAGGTTTAAATGTTTTTATAAACAGTTCTATACAAAATGTTATTTCATACTTTGCCAAAAGCAGCCAAGCATTGTATACAATACTTAGGCAATTATACACATTGCTTGTACCATATACGCCAATTTATTTGCTTGGTTCGCATATTAGCAAATTTTGTTTTTCGTTTCCGCCAGTACAGATGCATATATTATTTTCCCACCCCACCCAAATTGAGAAGCTCAAATATAGTATGCAGAAATTTCATGGGTCATATACTAAAAGGTCATTTCAGTACTGTAAACCATGTTTCAATAGGAGTGGATAATCGAACTAGACTCTCATCATATTGTCCACATTCACTTTGTACGCTTTTAGCAAGAAATGTGAGTTGACAACATGTTTAAGGTCTATGTAAGTGACAAGAGTTATTGAGTCTTTAAAACGGTTTTCGCACTAAAAGAATACAAAGCAAATGTGGCCATAGAAACACCATTAACCATATCATATCGTTCAACTTTAGGAATAACTTTTATTTTTTAGTATTCAACAAGGATGCATTATACATCCTTCTCAAACGTAAATAAAAACAATGATGCTACATACTACAATTCTACGTGTAGTAGCCTTCATCGGCATCAATCCCATAATTTAAATGTGACGTTATTTTAGGATCTCAACGTAACATTAAATTAGAATTTGCCTTTCGCTCATTTGATCTCGCTGAAGACACACGAGCAAATCAACCTGTATGCAAACTTAATTTGGCATGAACAGTCTGGTACACAAACTGAATTTTTAACAGATTTAAAATAAAGTAAAAAATAAGTAATAAAAACCTTTGCACATGTTCGCAAGCCCAGTAACTCGTTCATCCCAAACACTTATAAATTCATTTCGATCAGCTATAACACCGATATATCAATCCATAGTTATCTAGCGCAAATCCATTTAATAACTTCTTTAAGGAAAAATCATTAAAAAGACCCTTTTTAAGAAACAAACCATGTACTGTAAAATATATGTACATATATTATTGATCTCGGATTTGTTTCCTGCGACCCTCGTTACAACCCGACTCCTCTTTCCTAAACAAAAATAAAATTCAACATTTTCATCTATTTGTTAAAAAAATGCAGTAATAAAAAATAGTTATACTTTGGTGAATCCTTAATTTGTGGCAACTAGAGAAACGGGTCTCTAAACCTATGGAGACAATGCTGTTAGTTCCATGCAAAAAAAATAACCCTAATTCATTTTCAGTGGTGATTGCCAGCATGATTCAGGAAACTGGAAACCATGTCGAAGTATTCTTTCGATGTGAAGTTGACGTTTTTGTCAGCAAGCACCTTGAGAACTAGCGCTTCCATTTGCGCCTTGTTGTATTGATCGTTCCACCAGGTTTCCTTGTTGTCCAAGTTGCCCGACGTCCGAGGCGGTGGACAACCGTAGTGATCTTCGGTGGCCGAGTACGTGATGGCGTCGAACCCGTGGCTCTTCACCATGTTAAGCGTATGGATCCTATCGCAGAGGAAACATTCGAAATGCTCAACAAAGTTCCCCTTGGTAAACGCGTCGTCTTCGATGCCCCACTGACGCTGCTCCAACGCGCTCAGCAAGTTCTCGTTTATCACCGTCGCGTTCAGTTTGTGGAGCAAATACTCGTTGTACTTGACGTCGTCCGCATTGATTTTCTTGATGTACTGGGCTAGTTCGAAAGGATCGTTAAAGTTGTCCACTAATATCACAGACTCCTCGTTAGGTAGCCAATCCTGCATTCGTCAAAATAAAAGTGAGAGACGTTTTTGGAGGTACGGATTAAAATAAAACTTACCCTATTTTCGCGAATATAAGACTCACTCAAGTATAAGATGCATCCGAATATAAGACACAACCTTTAGAACTTGAGTAAAAAAATTGGTACAGGACGAACCCGATTGAGACGCACACATGAGATCCACCTGAGAAACAGCTTACCGAACAATAAAACTTGAACTGTGATTGGCTCTAATATAATGTGTTTTGTAATGAACACTAAACACACTTATTGATACATTTTTTATATTCTACCAATAATACAAAAATGATTCTTTTAATGCGCCTAGTTGTTTATTACAATTCATATGAGACCCCCAAGGAATATAAGATGCAGCTAAGGAGCGTCTTGTGTAAAATCTTGTTGTCTTATAGTCACGAAAATACGATACTTTCAAGATAAAAGAGCGTCATCTTACCACAACGTTTGGGGCTCCAAAATAAATAGGAACTGATCCAACCATCAACGGTCGCCACAATTTTTCAGTGATGTAATCTTCACAGATGGCATTTTCAAACGCAAGGGTGAACTTGTACTGCGAGATGATCTTTAAAAATTCCTCACGGTACATTCCCGAACTCATACCTTCAAGGCTGAAAACAATTCTAAATTTAGTCTTACATGTATAGATACTCTTACAAGTACAGGGTGTTCACCGTGAGATGTCAACATTTTAATTTTTGTTTGAAGAGAACTACGTACTGTACATATCCGTAACTAAATATGGAAATGATAGTGAACCTATCAGTGTTTAATAAAAACATCACATTTGTATAACCTGATAATATGAAAAATAATGAACTTTCTAAACGCTGACGTCTCATAGTGGGGCACCCTGTAATTTTCAAAGTGTGTTGAATCAACTCACTTTTTAGGTAGGTTTTTGTTGTGAAGGCAAGCACCATACGAATCGACGGCAATGTGCTTCATCAGTTCCTTGACATACGCATCACGACCACTTGGAGTGTCGCAATCCGAGTGCACATACAGGACAGGGGCGATCTCTTTCAGCATGGCGTTCTTTTCCGAAACGGGAACAAAATATTTCCGACTGGTAAGAGAGTCTAAGCTTTTCAAATATTGCAGAGTGAGTGGGAAATCCGAACGCTGCCGAAACGTCCCCGTGTGGTTGAAGAGTTGCATCGCATCACCGAAGCTAAACAGCATTCGGTTTTTTGGAGATTCTTCGTGTAAAAGGGCCCATTGATGATGAGGTAGCCGCGGAATGGGTAAATCCGTCGGTTTAAAATTACTTCCATAAAAGAGAAACACCTGAAAGAGATACACAAAGTGCGATACAAATATAAAATTCTGAATCCATGTTTGTATGAAGTTCCGTTGTTTTGATACATAGCGTCTGTGGTTAAACTTTAACTAGATCTTTCAAAAAAACCCAGAATTTTGTAAATGCTTGTAAGTACTATATAGCGCAAGGATTGGCAACCTTTTGGTGGTGGACTGCCGAAGTAATGTTGCAAGTCACTCAGGGTGTCAAAATATGTCCACCCTATTTTTATAAATATCAACCATTCAAATAAATTCATCCGATTTTGTAATTAACATGTTTCCAATAAGTACATTAAATAACTGTTCTATATCCATATACTTAGTGTACGGTATAATACACCGTATTTCAATTCACTCAGCGTGTCATTGGATAAAGTTCCGTGTGCCGTAGGTTGCGGATCTCGGATATAGTGTTGCACACAATAAAATTTGTTCAATATGTTTAAGGTAGTTACTAAATGCTGTTTACTATTCATTTTACATGATAATTATGATACAGCTTTCTGGACCTTGAAAACAAATTATAAATTTTTTTTCTGTTACTGTAATAAGTATGGGAAATCAATTCCCATTTAACAAGCGAGCATTTCAAGAATGAATTAAAAGCAAAAACGTTGACATACAATCTAGTTAATTAAAAGTTATAAAAAGATCTACTACTACTACTATAAACAACATAATTAGACAGGAAAACTTTTGTTTGTCGACCTCTGTAATGAAACTTGTGAATCGATAGTTAGCCTTTACCTGCAGCCTTGGGTGATCTTTAAACAAACGATTCTGAGTGACAAAACACTTCCGATGTCCACATTGACGAAGCTGACCTGGTTCCCCAGTGAACGGAGTCCACCAGAGTAAAATAGGATCTTCTATTGATTTTCGTGTTTCGTTCCAAAACTTTACCGGATCTTTGAAGAAAGAAAGAAAAAAAAATTACAAAGATTTTTTTGTATTGATTTTGGACTCGGACTTTTCCCCCATTCAATAAAACTCATTAAAAAAACATTGACGAAATTTTTTTTTTGACATTTCGATTTTTTTTTATGAAACATTAAACTTACCATGCACTTTTTCAGCAATAAATGATTGTTTATCTCTCCATAGTTCATCCGAATTTGCATCATCCAGCGTCAAAAACTGTTCATGCAAAAAAAAAAAAAACCAAACAAAAACCCAAAGAAATGAAAAATATTTGATGGATGGAGTAATAAAATGTAGTTAAAAATTTCTATGAAAAAGTTGTTACCTGAATCAACTCGAGAGTTACGAAAAAAATTATGAGAAAAACGAGCAGGTAGCACAAACGGCGTTTCCATCTTATACGAGCATGAACCATAATTCATCCTTATCTATTTCATCGGACACGGTGATGAACGCAGAATGCAGATGAAGCAGTGTCCATTACTGCAAGAACAAACATTATAACACAAAAAATATTACATTTTCACAAATTTCGAACAGGTGCTGCAGAAGCAGCAGACGCCACTACCAGCAAGATTAGAATCGTGGTTATAATGGTAACACATGTCACGACTACTGCAAAAGACCCGCTCGTTTCAGATGGCAGCACCGGTCAATGTTGATCAAAACAAATGTTTTCAAGTTTTCGTGTTATTTTCGTCAAGGAAAAAACAGTTATTACTAAGAATATTCAATATTCTGCTACAAAAATATTTTTATGAAAACCCTGTTTTGTCATTTATGCTTACTACATCGTATAAAAACAACCCAAAGTACAAAATGTATAATTTAACATATATATATAGCTTTACTAAATTAATAATCAGAAATCAGATTTTATGGGTTTTTACGTATAACAAAAACCACTTAAAAAAATGGTTAGCATTATTTGGCGATTGACTGTTCAATTTGTACAGTGGAACTTGGATATTATAATCACGGATAATGTTATCAATCGGCTATTGTCATCATCAGTCAGTCCCAGAAGATACTGTTTTATATTCATTGTTTAATATTATCAAAAAGCACTGGTCCCCAATCCCCAAGTGATCACAATCACAATAACCACATTCCACTGTACAACTAAATGGCCCATCCACATCAATTCTTAGAAAGTTAATACGAAATCCGAACTGTCGGTTTACAAATTCATCCTTCGAAAATAATATATATATATTTACAGTGTGTAACAGACGTATAACATTTATTTTAAACATTGGACTATCTTAGGTAAAGTTGATGGAACAAAACTACCTATTCGTATATAAGCTAATATAAGCGTTTTAACAGTTATAGACAATCCACAATCTTTATAAATTTGACAGCTCAAAACAGAACTTTGTAAGGACACGACATCCATGAAAAGGAACTATAGTCGTGACCAACAATGTACAAAATTGATTGATTTCATATTGCTCACGCTCTCACTTTGTAAAAAGTACGTAGCATGTGATTGTGATAGTGTGTGACAATCTTATAACCCCCAACTGCATCCCTTGCAAGAGAATGGTACGGTCCAAGGCCTTTGATCGACTGATGTGTCCAGTGTGATTGTCAGGGTAGAAAACTACGCTGTGGCAAGTTACATTTTGGAATCTCTCGTGCGTCAAGCCAAAGTTAATGGATCAATTCCAACTGTTGTTGTGCTGCTGATGACTGCAAAAACACGCAAAGAAGCCATTGAATAATACATTGAGGGGGTAACATTTTACTTGGTCCATTTTGCTCAAAGGATGATTTTACAGGTATACAATGTACGCCATTTTCTACTCTTTGCGTAGTATTGTTTATCTTATGACAACTGACAATGTTGTGTGGAAAGTCCTTGCAGCTGTTCTCTCCATTTGTACAAGGATATCAATGCTGCATGTAATTAAGTACAAAATTCCCATCTTGGAGTCTTTTGTAGCAAAACGTAGTCTGCTATCAGGAACTTTCAATCCACACGATATAAGTTGGCAAATGTCGACATGCTACAATGTCAGTTGGAAAATCACAAATTTAAAAAATGTTCCCGTATCTAAACAATCGTACCCTAGCTATTAGTGTTCGTTTAGTTTCGTGATACTGTGTTTCAATATGGTCGATCGTAATAGTTTTTTAATCGTCATTGTCTTATGATCGATAGTTTCATGGTTTCACTTTTAAGAAAAATGTACATTATCAGCTCATTGTTTATCGTGCCTAGCCTATAAACATCAAGACAAAAAACAAAAAAAAATTCAGAGAAAATTATCGTCATGTGAGAGTGATGTCAGCGAACAATCACTTAGTTTTATTTGATTAAAAATGAAACATATGAAAGTAAATTTTACAAATAAAAATTAATTTTTGAAAACAAAGCCAAAGTTTGTACCTATTTTTTTTTTTTAAAAAGAGAAATAATTGAGGACTTGGCCAAAATAATGTTGCAAGCGCCAAAAACTCAATATTGAGATTATTATGAAAAACCATGCCTCGTACATGGACCTAGCTAGTGCCACCAACAGACGAACTTACACTTACATAAAACATAAGCCTACACTTTAACATTGGTCACCTAATACAGTATAAGACAATCAATTTGTTGCTGAATACTACTTTTGCGATTTACTCAAAACTATGAATTGGCTCGTGCAACGTTATTCTGCACAAACCTTTAATTCTAGCAGACAAACGTTCATGTAAATGTACTGCATTACAATACACGGATTAAAAATCAAGCACACTGGCTGAATTGCTGTTCATTATGAATGTAAATGTATACAAAAAAACTTTGGCGATGTTACCTGATTTTCTAAGTTTCTACAGTATGCTTGAAAACTGATGTTGATGAAAAATATATGATTTTATAAACAAATTACAATTTCTAAAAAAATTATATTTTATCTAGAGCTTCATCTGATAATATTGTATGCTTAAACTGCATCGCCCTCGAGGTTAACAACAAGTCATAACTTTTTTTCCCCCAAGACTTTCGTAACTTGCTGCACATCATTAAATTTCAATGTCCGAAGGACAAGATGCCATTCCGTTTTCTGTTTCCCAGATTGTAAAGAACTTGCAAATTTATTGAATTTAATGTCAATTTTGGGGGTCAACGTTTGAACAGTACAATCCCATAATAATCACGACTATTTTTTTTCTCTCTCTCTCATTAGCAGCATCCTGTTCAATCGAGTTGAGAGGTTAAAACAACTAACGCCATGAGCTACAACCCGCCATCAGCTCCACCACCTTATCCCGGTGAACCCGCTGGCTACAATCCGTATCCACCACAAGGAGGGGCGCCTTATCCACCACCCGGTGGAGGTGCGCCATATCCACCGCCAGGAGGTGCACCTTATCCAGGCGCGGGTGCAGCACCTTACCCAAACACTGGCGGAGGTTATCCACCCCCACCAGGTTTTAACTACGGTGGCCAACCAGGATATCCAGCACCAGGAGGCGGCCAACCAGGTTATCCAGCACCAGGAGGTGCCCAATACCCGGGCTACCCGCAAACAGGAAATTATCCACCAGGCACTTATGGATACGACAAAGGACCCATCACCACCGGACCATCACCGTATCAACAAGGGAATACCGTTGTGTGAGTGGTTTTTACCATATTTTGACAGTGACAATATCACTATCTGCTGTTAACACATCAACTAGTAAACAGCATTCCAAGCGAAAATGACGATAACTAAACTTATAAGAAGTGTTCAAACACAAACACTATTAACCAATTAGTGATAGCAACCAGCGTGAATAACCATATTCAGTGAGGTTTTAAACATGTACCCTATGTAATGAAGTGGGGCTACTCTTATTTGCCGTTTCTAAAGGCCTTTGGACACGTGCAAATTTTGGTGTGATAAGTGGAGCAATTTGTGCTGTCAGCTTCCTTCCTAACCATTGAAAACTGATTGGTAAGAATGACATCTAAGTTGTCAACAAATTGCACCACTTGCCACACCAAACATTGTGTCAGGAGGCCTTTATACAAATAATATGAAACTAATATATATTCTCAAATTCACTGCCTGAAAGCAATTTCTGTTTTGACTACTATTTTCTTTAGAATTCGCATTAAACGTGAACTACAGTCACACCTCGTTTTACGTCATTTTCGACTTTACGTTAGCGATATTTTTCTTTGCCAATACAGTAAATGTACTGCACTACATGGGAAAAGATAAAAGTTGAGTAACAGCAGTTTGTCAGTCAGTAAAAATTGAAAATAACATTCAAAAGAATGTAAAAATGTTGAACTATCGAACGACTTATAATGGTTTATAGGATGTGAAAATAATTTTCTTAAAAGTGTTTTTTACTTAAGTTGGAACCAATTAACGACGTAAGACGAGTTATTACTGTTTGACAATAATAAAAAGCAAATCTAAAATCTTTTTAGGAAAAAGTTATTGTAGTTTCTGAAAAAAACCAAACCACTGAATTCTGTGTATGCGTTCAATTCTATTTTTGCTTTTAATTTAACACAATTTAAGAACCACCAACTGGATGATCAGTAATTCATTTTGCGTCAATTTAACTCAGCAAGTCAAATGGTTTTTTTTTTACATTAACAGATATGTACAAGAAGAACCAAAGCGAGGCGGCGGCATGGCCGAAGACTGCTGTTTGGTTGCTATGTGTGCCACACTCTGCTGCTGTTGCCTCGAATGTCTCCGTTAAGAAAAATGAACTTCGACATCGGATTTTGTGTGGTCTTTTGGTATGTGATGGTACTCTTACACCGAAGGATAACTTTTTGAATTTTTAATGGATCTATGCCATGTTAATTCTTCTCACCCATTATAGTATTGTGTTGTATTATTCGATGTAGTCTGGTTATTCTAGAGGCAACAAATTTAATGCCAAAGAAAAAATAATTTACTTACCAATAATGCCATTTTTAGTTTTCTCTCCCTTGTAATTGTATTGCTTCCTGTATGCGTTTCATTTTCCTCAGCGATTGTGAATTCCATCAAGGAACCAGGTTGTTGTACATGAATCGAAGCTAAGATGTTAAAAAAAAAAAAAGAAGAAAAAGTTTAAGTTATTTAATGAATGATTAATCTGGTGTACATATTCTATATTTTACTTGGTAATAAAACAAACCATTTTTAAACTGTTCCCAGAAAACCAGTGCAAATTGTAATCTTTTTAGTACAAACTAACACCAACCACCCATTTTTTCAAATTGCAAGTACAGTAGCCTATCACTTGCCAGTGCTAAGGCCTCTTCCTGTCACATGCAATGTTATGTTGTGATAAAGTCCAGCAATTTGTGAAATCTCAGCTTCTTGTCCAACCAATAGAAACTAGTTGGAAAAGCTGTAAGTTGACATTACAGCTGTGCACAAATTGTTCATCTTGACACACCAAGAATTGCGTGTGATGAGGGGCGCTTGGTGCCATAGCAAACTATTGCGACCCACTGCACGCGAATGTTCAGCAAAGGGGTGTTCCTAAATTTTTTTAATAGACAGTTCCAAAAACGAGGATCTTGAATTTTGAATAGTAACTGATATTTTCCTAGTTGATTTTTTGAGACTGTTAATTTTACTTTAAAAAATGTGATTACCTCAAGCACGTGTGATGGATCACAGTTTGCTATGACCCTTACATCAAAATCTTTATAACTATGGTACATGTCCAGAAATTCACCACAATACAAAGCAGTTTGTTCAATAAGGACCCCACTAATATCATTGTATGGGTTCAAACTCCTGCTGAAAAGCTGAATTTTTGTTTTCTCATTTATGAGTGCCTATAACATGTTTACATTGTCACGGTTGTAATACTGTATATTAATCAAAAGGCCTACTAAGAAATGGTTTTTCTACCAAGAAAAGTATTGGTACTTATTTAATGAATGTATAACTTTCAAGTTGATAACCAAGTTGCATCAATGGTTGTGCCAATTTAAGTTAACTAGAATGGCAATTCTGCTGCAACGACTTTCAGAACAGTAGTTCTAAGCTTATTTTGTACTTATTTCAAATTTCTTTTCCAGACTTGCAGTAGTATAGCTGTTAGTCGGTGTCCAGATTGAACTTTTAATGGCACTTTAAAAACCTACTGTAAATGAGTGCGTTCTAAATCAATAGCCACACTTACGTAAGTTAACTCTACAATACCTTGGGCAATTGTTTTCTTTAAAGAATCAACAAGTAGCCGAAATATTTACATTTCATGGTTTCATTACGTTGCATTGCCATATTCAAAAGTCAAACGACCAACATGGAAAACAGAAATTCCAACGACATCCAATTATCAAGAACTGAAACTTCATGAACGGCTAAACTTCTCATCAATTCATAAAATAACTGGACCCAGTATCAAGTAAAAGTTACAAGAAAGCATTTAGTTTAACTCTTTTAAGTATTAACAAGATAGATTAGCGTACTTATCTTAACTTCTTGTAAGGTATTCCATCCAACAAACTTTTGGTGGTCCCGGTCATCGCAAGACGTTCTTTTTGGCTTTTTGGGCAAAGTACAGACTTTTTGGTCACGTGACAATGACGTCATAATGTAAACAAAATTCCAAAACAAAATGTTAAATATTTTTTTCGAGATTAATTAAACTATAATAAGATAACTATATTCAGTATAATTTTACCTAATTTAATATTTGACCAAATATGCGATCATAAAATGAAGTTGTTTTTCCTGCAATTTTAGGGAAAAAATTTTCTTGCTTCAGTTTGGGAACGTGAAAAAAAAAATATAAATAAATGACGTCATCAATCACTTGATCTGACAAGTGATTAAAATTTCACTTTGTTTTTAAATTTCATTCGCATGTCAAAACAATTCCCGAACAATGTCTAAACTTACAAAATAATATTGTGAAATCATAAACTAACGATTTGTCAGTGTTTAGGGACCCCAATATGAAGCAATTATCTGCTTTGCAATTAGCTTCACATCAAACCGCGACACACACGACTAATATTCCTATTGTCAATATCAAATTTACTCTGCGTGACAACATCAAATAGCCCGCACATATAATATTGATGAAAAAAAATATATATATATATAAAATTTTCTTATTTTTATGAATTCCAAGAATTATCACCATTTTTTGAAATAGAAAAACGAGCGTATTATTCAATTTAAAATTGATTAATTTTTCTTCGCATAAAAATAATTTTCTTCGCATAAAAATAAAACTGCAGTTATGAACTTCACTGTTGCGGATACTTTTTCCCACTTGGGGTCAGATCGTGTGCGATACTAGCTCCTCTACTGTACGTCATGCAACTACTTGACGTACTGAAGAATAAAATTAAAATAACAAAAAAAAAGGCGTCGTTAGTCACCGAAAATTTTTTGGTCTTCCTATCTATGCACGACGACGATGGAGTTGCCAAGTGGTTTCATTTTGATGTATTCCTATGTAAACCAACAACCTATTATGAAAATGTAGCACCATAATGGGAAGTTGCTTTAGCCGATGTTTCGGGGGCCAGACCGCAAGAGCAAGGTTTTTGTTATGATGATTATTACTCTATCCCATGATGAGCAGAATGATGCTCCAACTAGAAACACTAGACTTTAAAAAATTAAACTGTAAATAATAACATTAATATTAAATAGTAATATAATATTAAACGTATTAAACAATAATAATCTTGAATAAAACATTAAAAATGACCGTTATATTTTAAAGTTCCGTAATTTTATAAAAAAAAATAACTTATGAATAAATAATAATTTTTAAATGAATGAACAAACAGTACCTTGATAATGAGAATTTTTAAATTTATTTCAGAACTTACATGCAACGAGTTTATTATGACCGTGCCAATTCGACAGAGGTAATGCGCGTCCACGTTAACACCTTTCATTCATACCTGTTAATTCACATAATAATTTACTGTTATTATTTTCTTTTTGATAGTTTGAGAGTTTAATGGATGAGGTAAGTAAATGCAGATTTAACTTAAATACGTGTCATACAAATATCGTGACACACATTCATTTGCTTTTAATGTTGTATTTGTCAGACTCCCATGGATGAACCCCTCAGGTAAAATAAATGCCCAACATCTTTCATGTGTCTTATTGTATTGGTTTAAAAACAAGGTGTTGTCCAGTGGTGTAGTCGAGGGTACACGCCGTGTACCCACCTATTTAATTTTGAGATTTGCGTGTACCTACCTCTTTCACTGAAAAACATTTTTCCTATACAATATGCCTTACTAAATTATAACGTGTACCCAACATTTTATTCAGCACTACACCACTGGGTGTTTCTAAAAGGCATGTCAAATTGAGGAGTTTGGTGGAAAAACGATGTTAATACACTTACATCGTTATTCCTTAAAATGCATCTATTGAATCGTTTTAGACAAGTCTATAGCATAAAGACATGCCTACAATTTTCACTTTCGGACTTTTTGTCGTAAGAATAAGAAACGCGACTATTGTAAATCTGCAATCTTTCTTTTTGTTGCATCACTTCCTGGTTGTTTCAACTCACTTGCGTCCCTTCCACAAAACAATGGAAAAGACTGATCTTTGGAAAAACGGCATGAATGCATTTATAAATGAACACGATATTTGGAATAACGGCGTAATTGCATTTTTAAATTAGCCCGTAACTTGAGGCCTGTCAACTAAAGTTAACAGATTTTTTTATTTTATTTATTTTTTTTTTTTTTTTTGCAAAAGCTGTTCATTTTACTTCTGTAAATATACAGTTGACAGAAATTTTTTGCGATCATAAATTTGAAAGTTCCAGAAATTTTTGGTTTTTTTCTCAAAACTACATTTTTTGAGTCACGCCGTTATTCCACCCAACTCCTCAATTTTAACGACCGACGCAGCAAAACAAAACAAAAAAGTCCATATTATAAACAAGGATTTGGAAATGCATACACATTACAGCATGCATACTTACAGCGATTATAACGTAACAAGCCTACAGTATGCAGATTACCTACGTGCAAATACATGACTTCACCCGGTGTTTATCTTCAGAAGTGGAGCATTTCCAAATCCATGTTTATATGGGTTGTTTGCTTTGTTTTGATGCGTAGCATCTGCGATTAAACTTTGACTAGACCTTTTAGTCTCAACTCTTTAGCGTGTTTGAAAATGCTTCTAATGTCAGAAATGTGAATTTAGCAAGCTCCTCTTTTTTTCTGCTTCGTTTCAGTATATCGTCTATGTTATCATTTCGACGTCGAAAGGTTGGTGTTACAAGTATTAATGTCGTCATTTCCTTGTTGTTGTACAATACTCAAAAGCTTGATCTTCTTTCATTTATCATTGCACTGCTGCTCATTTGTTTTCATTTTGGCAATAAAAATAAATTATTTTTACCTTATATCTTTTAGTATTTATTTGTTTTCTCTCGTATATTGATTTTTTTTTTTGCACTTATATTTGAAAGCTTGCAACACCTTTTATAATTATACGGGGTATTCGTAAAGTCAAAATTTTAACCACAAATGCTTCGCACCAAAACATAAACATGGGTCTGGTAATGCACACTCATTTGCATAGTGGCCTACCTTCAGTGATGATGAAATCATGACGTGACTTCACCATGTGCTATTTTGGAAGGGAATATCTCCAGACCCATGTTTATATGAACTTTTCACTTTGTTTGAATTTTAATGTGGTTAAAATTTGACTGGACCTTTTAGGAACACCCCGTATATAAAAGAACCTGTTCAAATTAAGCCAAACGAATGGAACCAAATCACATTGATGTTTGGACTGTTCAAAAACGTACTTAATAATAATGACTAGTTAAACGGCTGAAATTTTGCCTAGTACGCCACGCCGGTCCAATTTCTGCACATTGAAACCATAACTGTCTCGGTGTGTTCGCTTCAATGTTTAAATGTTTACTGATATATGCTCAATTTCTGCTCTTGCATGCCAGCATTTTCTTAACGATCTAAGCAAACTAGTAGAGGTGAACCATTTTGTAATGTTTTGAAACTTACCATTGCTACGTCGATAAAAAGTACACTAGGCAAGAAGAAATGCTGGAGCTCGAAGAGGAAGCGTTTCTCGATGCTCAAAACGAAGCCATCCGGGTATCCAAGCTAGCCGATGATAATCATCAAATAATTAATCCCGCTCGATTGTTACTGCACTCTACGACGGATACTTCGTGGGTGGGCGATGAAAGCCATTGGAACATGTAAAAAAAATATATATATATAATAATAATAATAATAACCTTTATTAGAAATGATCCTCTGCAGTACCTTATCATTGTGTAAACGTATTTACAGAGCAGAAACGACGATCGAATCTATACCTACACTTTCCGAGAGGTTTCAGGGACTGGTGAACCGAGGCTATTCATCATCAAGTTAGTTTTCTCAATCTTAAATTTTCACGTTTCACCTGACATAATATGGTAATTTGTACTGGGTGTCCCAAAACACTATGCATTTTGTTTTTATTATAACTTGATTATTTTCCAATTTTTTTTTTCACATTACTGAAAAACTAAATTTGTTTACTTTTCATTAATTTTGGTGTATTTTATTTTTACAAATAAACAAATAAAAGTAAAATTTGGTTCAACCTCTATTTTTAATTTCACATGTTTAAAAAATGAAATAGAGGGCAAAGGTTGGTCAACATTCATTGTTGAAATTTTACAAGAACCGGTAAGTTAAAAATTAAGGTTGAACCAAACTTCGCTTGTGTCTTGTGAAAATACACCAAAAAATAATAAAAAGCTACAAATAAAACTTTTTTCGAGTTTAATAATGATAGAAAATGGAAAAAAAAATACTAATAAAAAGTTATAATAAAAGCAAATTGGGTATTGAGTTATGGGACACCCTGTATAAAAAAAATAAACAAACCAAAAACTCGTTGCACTTCAGGGCCTCATTCGAGGACAGGATCTTCAAGTTCTAATGGAAATGGATACGGTCATGATAAAGGCCATACATGCACTAGTACGCCACCATCTTCCGTGGACTTGGAATGGGAACACGAAGCAGGTAATTGCTGTTAAAATACTTTAAATTACATACAACACATTAATAAAAATAAATTATTTTTCAAGTATAAACTCCTAGTTTAACTGAAATTGTTACCCAGCTGCAACATCTTATTGAAACTAATTCCAAGAGTAGGCCTATCATTAATACTGTACCATGAACTGACAAAGCTTCATTTGGTCGTAAACTGAAGTATTTTGAGCCCATGTCCTATCATGCATTCACAGATGAAGTTGGATAAACTTTTGTCACACTGTCCAAACTTATTTGGTCGTTACGCACCATTTGAAATCCAATGGTCCCAGTGCAAATTTCCAAATAGTTGACTCATTACACATCGCTTGAAATGAAGGGCTTTGGGCGATAGAATGGCAAAGACACATTTTTGAAATTGTCCACTAGTCGTTTTTCTGATGAAAAACTCCATCGAGTACCATGCTGAGCTACAAGGCGTTTCTCTGTTATGCTATGCTGCCATTTTCTGGAAAATCCAGCAAATGGTAAAGTAACGAGCTCGAAACAGTACCGAGAGACAGTTTGATGTGAAAATGTCATTTTTGAAAAAAGTGGGGCCTACCATCATTATTGCCCAACGCCCTTCAAATGTAAAAGTCATTATTTGGTGCAATACGTTGCAATGATCTACAGCTAGACCAAACCAGTGCATGACAATGTATCACAAGGATGTGCAAAAGGATGTACGTTTCCTGTTTTTTTCTTTGCAGGTTTTTTCTGTTCGAGCTCATCCCAACCCCATTCCAAGACTGAGGAAGAGATAACGGCGACGATAGGAAGTGAAAAGTGTGCAACTCCTCTTTCCAACGAAATGGAATGGGACGACGGCTTCGTCAGCCCCGAGCCCGCCGAGCTGGACGTGGAAACGGAGCAGCTAATTTCTGAAATTGAACACCTGACATCTCAAGCATTACAAGAAACCATGATACATTCCAGTGATCTCCAAAGGTGACGAAAAAATAAATAAAAATAAACCTTCCATGAACTGAATTAGAAAACAAAAAATTGTCACTGGATAGTTTGTTACTAACCTTATCCACATAGTTTCGGGATGCACGATGCCTAGGCAAAACAATCTCTCAATACGCTTAAAACGACGACGGAGGCCGATTGCTAGTCAAAAATTAACCTTGCTTGTATTATTATTATATATATATATTTTTTTTTGGTAAAATAAGCTTTCAAAGTTATTAATGCTTAAAAAAAAACAACAAAAAATCAAGAAACCATCCAGTATCATTTGATATAAGTATGGTGCTGCAAAAAAACAAAAACATTTAAGGTGTAAAAATTTATGGATTAGCAACTGCGAGTTGGTCCTCAGTTGCATACAGATTTTTATTAAAATCTCATTATACGTGATGGCGCACTATATCTATGTGATAGCGACATCTTTTTGTTTTGGTCACAATCGAGACCGATCTGAAAAACATAGAAGAAAAAATTCTGGTCCATTACTTAAAAAAAAAAACTCATCGTTTCAGGTAAAAGCGTTCCATCACAACTTCCATTCAAATACTGTATTAAATTTCAGGGCCATTTGGAAAAAAAAAATAGTATTATGCAATAGGAAATATGTCCATATCATCTTTCTTTCCGTAGAAATTACATACTGTGTGTATATTAAGAAGAAACTATGTTTTGTTTTTTGTTGCACGATCAACTTTTGTCTTACAGGTACAATTAATCTGTATGGTTACGAATGCTCGTACGATCTGTTTTGTAGACTTTTTTGTAATGTAAACAAACGAACGAAAAAAAAATTACCAACGAAGAAAAAAATAACTGAAAATATACTGTACGTCCGTTGCAAGCGAACGAGTAAAATTACGTAGTCTTGTCATGTTACGACAGAAAAAAAACTAACGATTCCTTTCCTAAAAGAAAATAACTTGCATTGCAGCTTCATCACATTGTCTAAAGAAAAATATTAACTATTATAATAATAATAATAATAAAACCTCTTTAAAAAAAAAAAGAAAGACGGAAAATAATTCATTTTTCAGTCGATGCGAGAAATACATCGTCGAGCAAACTAACGGGATCGTATTTCCCGGTTAACGCTACATCTATCACAGCAGGGAAAAAAAAAATACATGCACGGCTGGATACACCACCAATTACTGTCATACCACTAAAATCTACAATTCACGCACACAAAAATAAAAAGAGAACGTTATGTGTGTTGTCCAATACAAATACGATACTTTTCCGAACTAGCGTAAGTACTCCACGGAGCGCTGAACACAATGGTCAAATGTCCCAACCGTCTGTCCAACAAGCTATTTGGTTTGTTTGTTTTTTGTTTTGTTTTTTTGCGACGTGACATACTCTCAAGTTTATTTTTGTTTTTAGTCGGACGTCTTATTCGCAGTAGCACGCACATTGTAGCCTGTCAGTTGCTTGGCATCACCAATAGAAAGATCAAATGGCCATTACAAGCAGCCAACGTTTCTGCTTTATCACTGTGGCTCACATTTTGTTTTTCTCAAATCCAAACGTTGTCTCTACAATGCTTACATTTCGCCGTTGGCGGTCGGTTCGCGTTTGATGATGGGTTTGTCAATGTCCATCTTCTCCTTGGCGTCGGCGTCGCCGTTCTGCTGCTGCTGCTGCGATGGCTTTGGAGGGCGTGGGGTGGCGGTGGCAGAGTTTTTGGATTCCTCGTCCATCAGGTGATGGAGTTTGTCGTAGCAAAACTGGGCGACGTCGAAAAAATGCTGCGCTTTGCTTTGCGACCGCTTCAGGGACTCGTCCGAGATGTTCAGTCGCTTCCTACAGTCTTTCAGTTCCTGAGATACTTTTTGACTGGACTGTTCATTGGTGCTAACCACCTCTTTCACTTCGTCTGAAAAAACAAAAACAACCAACAACAGATAAATAAATTATTCCATGGCACGAGCAAATGTGAACACATCTGAGCAGTTTCATCATTTAATGCTGGACTCGAGCAATGGTTAATCATCAGGCAAAACCGTACCCAATTCTTCCTGGACATCTTTCAATTTCTGCTCGGTGTCGGCCCGAGCTTTTTCACTTCTCTGCAACTGATGCAAAAGCTTCTCGATGTCCACGAGCGCGCCTTTGTACAGTACCATCCCAGAATTGCTCAGCTGCGGTTCGTCCGCTAACGACGTTTCTTTCTTGCCGGTGTTATGTTCCATTTTGAAAACGGGAATCAAATGTTTATTCCCTAGACGGATTCGAGACAAACAAAGCAGCCGCGTTAGCAATAAAACAAACAAGTACCCCCTGGCTAACTTGTGACGTTTCTGATTTCATTTGTAATGTTTGTTTTTGACTTGTAGATGCGGACAACGATCAATCTAGATACCATGTGATCGATCTACAGGGTGTCTCCGTAAGTTTGGACCCATAGGACCATCTAATATTGCAGTTTCTAACTTTGAGGATACTGCGTCCAGACTTATGAGACACCCTGTACATTTACAACAGATCGACAATCGTACTAATACTCTACATGATGTAAAAACGTACATTACAAAAACAAAATCTGGAAAATCACGAGTCACATGCAATGATGAACAACAAGATTGTCCATGTTCATGAATGCCAAGTGAATGGAGGCGGACATTTGGTCAATGGTTTTGTTTCACGCCTAAGCAAATTGAAATGTCACGTGTTCTCACTTTTCATTTTACAGATTAACGTGAGAAAACAGATTAACAAAATTTAATCTTCACACTACATATTCCTGTCAAATTCTCCAAACCATCACTTTGATTACAATTTCAATAGCCAATTGAAATTGTATGAAATGAAATTTGAAAAGAAATGACAGAAATTTGACAGAAATGCACAGATCTTGGAAGGTGTCAACTTTGAATTGACGAGTTGAAAAAGGTGCAAATGTTACACAAAGTAAGAATAACTTGAGCTGGAGGATCGAATTAGGCAACTGGAGATGGGTCATAGGAAGAAAAATCTAGTTACAAGTAGAATTATTGAAAAAGAGATGAAGAGTAGAAGTATGCTTAAGAATAAATAGTCTTGTTGAACTGTTTAAATCACAATTGAAATTAGACAATTAGTAATATTACTATTGTGAATTGCTTCAGGCTTGGAAGTGTGAATAAGCTCAACAGGCCTATTTTGGTTGAACTATCACCAATTGATGAAAAGGCTGAAAATATTCTTAAGGCAAAACAAAATCTTGTGGGAACAAAAATATTCATTAATCTGGATTTGCCCCAAGAAATAAGATTGGCTCAAAGTCAACTAAGGAAATATGTAAAGTTGAACTTTGAGGGTGAAAGGTTTAAAACTGTAAATGATCGTTTATATTGTAAAAAAATATGATATTCATGCGGAATAATGAGGAAAAAGTGGTGTTGAAAATAGATGAGTAATAGAATATCTGATTTGTTTATAAAATATTCATTTTTTGTTCTTTTCCTCATGATATAATATTCATCCTTGAATATTATATCATGAAAGACCTGGGCTGTGTCTAACAATTGAGATAAAATTGTTGTATTTTTTAATTTATTGGAGCATACAGTGTCGCAATTAAAAGTGAAATCAAGACAGATCTATCTATCTATCTATTGGGGGATTTCAATATCAATGGGGCGATGGGAGATAAAGATGAGTTTGGAATGTTGAATAATCTGTTGGCCTCTTTTGGTATATTTAATGTGGAAAATCTACCAACATTTAGAACAGCGTGCAGTACTTCGAACTTGGATTTAACACATATGGACAATGAATATTGTACTTAGTTCGGGTGTTATTAATATAGAAATTAGTGATCATTTGCCCATTTTTGTGTTAGCAAGAAGGAATAAAACAAGCACGAGTATCAAGATGGTGATGAAAAGCTACAGACACTGTATTTCACAGAGGAAAATAGGGAAAATTCAAAGAGTGTTTACAAATGATAGACTGGAAAGAAATTCTAGTTGAAAACCTTATAGTTGAAAAAATGTACGAAAAATTTATTGGACTGGTCAAGGGGTTATATATTGATGATATGATGAAGCCAGTAAATAACATAGTCATTAAAAAACAACCCACTGAAAAATGGATAACAGAAGAGCTGACTCAGAAAATAAAACATTTCTTTTCCTCAGAATCACCCTGTATATAGCATCTCAAAAGGGTGAAACACTCTCCGTTTAAATTTCAAACTAACCCTTCAGCACTCACGACATCACAAGTCAAAACTAATATAAAGTGTGTGAAAAAAAAAAAAAATAACCACCAAGCTAAAGCCTTAAGTAGTTATACATCACGTATCCAAAACAATGTACAAATTAAATGAAAATGTTGTAATAATAAAAAAGGATATGCCACAAAGCGACTCACCAACAGATAGCTCGTCGAACACAACTTTGGAACTCTTGTCGTTGGACTCCATCTTCCCTTCGGCGTTCTTATCTTCTTCCGCCTCTTTGTTGCGCGGACGATCCGTCAATTTACGATAATTGAACGTGTCACGGAATATCACCTTCTGCAGCAATTTCCTCACCTGCATTTTTTAAAACAAGTTTCAACACAACTAACCACTCGACGGTTCAAGTCCCCGATTGAGCTTTCCTAGTTTACCTGTGCCCTCGACAGATGCAACCCCAAAGTGTGCAATATTTCTTCCACGTCCTTCTCAAACAGGTAGCCGCAGTGGTTTTGATCGAAATAGACAAACGAGAGGAGCAGACCCGGATCGTGGGTGAACATTTTCCCCTTCTCCTTCTTCTTCTCCTTGTCCTTCTTTTTATCTTTGTCGTCTTTGCGCTTTTCCTTCTCCTTCTTCTCGTCCGATTCGTTCTGAGATCCGATGCTGTCCTTGTTCTAAAAACGACCAACGTCGAACAAGTTATTCACCAAAAAAAAAAAATAATAAATCCCAATTTGAAAACAACAACAAAATATTTCGATTCGTTTCTTTACCTCTTCCACGTCCTCGTCGTCGGAATCGTACTCCTCATCGTCTGGGTCTTTTTCTTCTTCCTTTTCTTCTTTCTTCTTCTTCTCATCTTTCTTTTCCTTCTTATCCAACTCCTCTTTTTTCTCTTTTTTGTCATCCTTTTCATCCTGTAAATTATTCAACTACGTTTTAAAACGCAACACCTCAAACAAAACCATACGTTCAGTACAAGCGTACACTACCTTTTTGTCATCTTTCTTTTCTTTATCCTCACGCTTTTCTTTGTCATCTTTCTTCTCCTTCTTCTTATCCTAAAAAAACAATAATATTTAACGACAATTAATGTCTAACTAATGAAAACAAAAATACCCAGTTAATTACCAAGCTGAATGTTTATTTCAGATTTAGGGGAGACTGGGATAAGTTGTTAAAACTTTTGCTTCGTATTTTTTTAAAGACTCGTGTGACTCGTCTAACTAATGATTAACTACATGAATGCACTAGACCAGCATTTCCGATTTACGTTTTTGTCGCAAAAATTCGTTTATATTTTGTACAACACAATGGTACCCTTCAACTTTTTTCAGCATACCACGTCAGTTAGTAAACGTAAATGCTCCGAACAAGCAAAAAACGTTTCTTTAACTCAAGGACAAATACCTTTAAATCGAAGGCACAAACAGTTTAGGTAAATGTTTCGCAGAACCCTATTTGGGAAACACTGCACTAGACAATTGTTTACCTTTTCTTTCTCTTCGTCCTTCTTTTCGGGTGCTTCCAAGAGAGCGCGATAAATACGAAACCCAAAGTCACGCATCATCATTTCGTTGAATAATTCAGCAAACAAAGAAACCTACAAAAAAAAAATAAATAAATAAAGTTTTTAACTTAAGGATAAATTTGCAACTGAACAACAAACAAAGCAAAATCTACAGGGTGTTCCTGAAAGTTTGTGTCAAATTTTAACCACAAATGCCACGCATCGAAAAAAAAAGCAAAAAGTCCATATAAAAATGGGTGCATATTAGACAAATGGCCTATGAAATTACGCAACTTCTCACTTTTATCTAAGAAGGGAAGCATTTTTGAACCCATGTTTATATGGGTTGTTTGCTTTGTTGTGATGCATAGCATCTGTGGTTAAATAAAATTCGACTTCATATTTTAGGAACCTTGTATAATAATTCCAATAGGCCAATATTGAAACAAAAAAAAAGTTTGTCAGCCATTTTCTTGACAATCTATCACAAAATTGATTATACTGAATTCAAAGTCAACAGAATATAAAAATTCTAACCTCGAAAGAATGCTCTTTGTTATCCTCCTGTCGGTAATCAAGAAGAACGCTCAGCGACATCACGGTACAATCAAACTTTCCACCCTTGGCAACACGCGACGGATGAACGACGATACACGGATTCTCGGGAAGAACGTAACGCCTTTCCAGCGCTAGTTTTTCTTTTTCCTCTTTCTGTTTCCGCTCCTCTTCCTGAAAAATTGAATCGGAAACAAAACACATCATTGTCAAAAACAAAAAAATGGTGGCAGAGAAGTTCCCATCATTTCCGCGACGTGAGCGACATCTATCCAGCAACTTCTGCTAGCGATAATTTGAGTGATCATGCAGCAACTTTACAATTCAAACAAACACAGTACAGTACTACAATAGCAATTTTCGATTTTTAATTTTCAAAAATTTGCATTTTTCTTCCGATGTACCCTCGAATATAGACGTCACTCACGTCAAAAAAAAAAAAAAAAAAAAATTGGCTTGCAACTCGCATTTTGAAAAATCATTAATTAGACACTTAATAAAGTAAAACGTTTGTAAGAGTTTTCCCCACAACAAACGTCAAGCACGCACCAATTAAACTTGTACGAAACTCGACTGTATTTGGTATCTTTGAAATATGTGCAGAATGGATAAGTCTACCTCGGATTTCTTGCGATCGTCTTCCTTGTCGGTCAATTCGGCTTTCTCATCGTCGGCCGAAGTGGCTTCGGCAGGCGTTTCAGATCGATTTTCCGCTTCTTCCTCCTCCTTTTCGGCTTCGGCTTTCAAGGTCTTGGCAAGACGTGCAACGAGTTGCGATTTCAAGCCTTTGGAGTTGAGATTTCTCGCCTCCAATTCTCTACGTAGTTCTGCAACCTAAAAAAAATAAATTCATAAAAAAAAATAAATCTTTATCCATTTACTGGGAAAAAACCAGCATCGCGTGAAACTTCACCTTCATCGATTTTGGATCCAGTTCCGAATGATGCGTCGGATCTTTTTTACCATCTTCTTCCATCCCACAATCATCATCTTCCTAAACACAAACAGTAAAAACAAAACAATTAAAACCACATAATGGCAAAAAACTTCCCAACATATTTCTTACTAAAAAACAAAACAACAACAGAAGAAGCTTCAAACTGATCTCCCAAATACATCCCATCCCGTATCTTAATTTATTTATTTTTTTTTTCCGATTCCTTTCATCAATGGCCATCTCCAATTTTGACTTCTCAAAACTACGTTTTCCTTTACATCTAAACCTTGGTCGGTAGTCGAAATGCCGTTGAAAAAAACAAAAATATCTAAGTCTGTCCAATAGTTTTACATGCACACAAACATCTATAATAAAAAATGAAAAAGAAGCAAAAACGAAAAGCTAAACAGAAATCTGTCCTATACAGGCCAATGAAAAAGCTGCATCCTGATCCGACATCGTTTCCTACTGAAAAGTAGGGTCCTCCCACATGGGTTTCTCTCACGCCCTTCATGTGCGGGGGGAATTGGTCTCAAAACTATAATATAAGAAATACAAGCAAAGTAGGATTTTCGGTTGGTGGTGACAAAAATAAAAAAAGAAGCAAAAGGTTTTTTGTTTTTTGTCGATCCAACTATGTCGAGATTTAGTCACAAACACAATTTCACACAACCAAGCAGTCACACCCAGCCACGCTTGAAGGAAAAAACCACCTCTGGCCTATAATCATCTTCGGTTGGCGAAGTAGTAGTAGATGTTGGATGATTAAGATCCTTAAATCACTCGAGGTCAAACAGCCAACTCTCATCTGCCAAAGTACCTTTCGAAATTTGCCAAAAATCAGGTTAAGAATTAGGTTTAAGTTAGTGTAAGCCAAGGGTGTTTTTTGGGGGGGAGTAGCTATCATTTTTTGGATTTTAGATGCTTAGCCTCCGATGCCTTTTGCTAGCGAGATCCTTCTTATACGAGATTCAACATCAACGAAAGTGATTGAAAACAATTCTTGGAACAAATTAAAAATAAAATCTCAAGTTTCAACAATTTCTTAAACACAAGCACTGGATCGTACATCAATGTTGAAACCTTCGTTCTCAAAGTGGATCAGCAAAACAACCACTCTAATTCTATGTTTCAAGTAACAAATTTGATTATTAATTGCCACTGGCTAGGAAACGCATGAATTTTTACTGGTTTCAAGTTAAATAGTCAATGTTAATACTACCTACACAAAATTAACTACCAATTTAAATTATCATTTACCAACTTTTCCATCGTTCATTATGCACTGAACTTATACAGAATATTTCTGAAAGATCTAGTCGAAATTTCAACCACAGCTGCTATGCAAACAACCCATATAAACATAGGTCTTAAACTGCGACAACATAGTAAAATCACATAAATGATAAGGCCTCGTGTCTTTGAAAAGCTGTAAGTCTGCAAATAAGCATGCATTTTTGGACACATGTTTATATGGATTTTTTGCTTTGTTGTGATGCGTAGTATTTATGGTGAAAATCTTACTAGACCTTTCAAGAACACCCCGTACAGTCATAAGATGTCAAATAAAAAAAACAACTAGTGTAGACCAAGCCTATGCAGTGTTTAAGAAATTGATGGCAGTTTCCCTCTTAAATCATTTTACAGCAGCACCCACTGTAAAAGTTTCCATGAATAAACAAAAAATAAAATGCATCAAATGTAAGCATCAAACACCCAATTATGTTTATAATCGAAGTCGACTATGCCAATTTTTTGCCGATATTTCTAACAGCTTCCACATAAAATATGCCAATTCGAATCGAATAAAATGGGATACCAAAAATAAATAAATGAATAAATAATGATAATAATACCAACTGAAAGTCTGTCATTATAAAAATAATAACTGTGTTATAAAAATTATCAATAATATAAAAATTAACAAAACAGCTTTGGCTTACAGGTGCTACAGGACGGAGGAATGAAAATGTAGGGCAAAAAGAGAACAAATGGGTCTACGTGGGAAAACAATAGGAAAAGGAAAGGTTTTTTTGTTTTTTGTTATGGAGTAGTATCAGTGCCTGGTTCTCATTGGTTTCTTCCACCTCCTCCCGCAGCTTCTTGCTGAGTTGCTTTTTGTAGCTGGCCGCCATGCCATCCCACTCCAGTCGGGTGGGGATACAGCTCCATACGTCTGGCAAGAAAATCACGACAGTTTCAACACGCGCAGGAACCACACGACCTTTGTGGGTGGTTTCTCCTCGGCGATAGTAGACCTCGGCAAAACGATACCTGTACAGGAGTTAAGAGAGTTACAGCAGTCAACGTCATTCACCTACAGAAAACAAAAAATCAAAACTAACGATCTCGGGATCCGAATGTGACCATCTTATCGAGTCAATTGAAATGGCTCGCACATCAAAGTGACAAAAAAAAAAAAATATAATCATTTTTTTTTTAAATCAATTTTTTTTTCAGAGGATCCCAGACCATACCAACTTTTTTTTTCCTTTCATAAAAAAAATAAAATAAAATAATAATGATAATACATAACTACATAAAATAAACTAGGGTCATTCCACGTAAAAAGGGACACGATTTCTTATGGGAAATTTAACCCAAAAGTCGAACAAATTGTGTTTGAAGTCCTAGGGGTCCGCTGTATATGTATGACTATCGGAGCAATTTTTATTTTGTACAATTTTAAAATTGTTAAATTTGTGGTTAAATCACCATGTTTTATACTTAAAAAGCAGGCTTCTTAGTTGCTACATTGCTCATTGTCTAAAACTTTTTTAATTGTTTAATATGCTCAAGTTCTGATGTTACTCAAGAGTTTATATGCAAAAAGTATAAAATAATACTCAAATTTCAATTGGAAAGTGATTACTTTTTCAAGTTTCAAATACTCAAACACTCCTAATTCAGACTGACAGTGTAAGTGACCGGTATTTTATTTTATTTTAAACATGAAAAATGTTAAATACCTCAATAAATCTTTGAGCACCAAGAAAGACTATTAATCTAAATTGACAAAAAGCTTCATTTCTCAAATCATGAAATAAGAACAGGAATAAAATTGCAAGTTCAACCTTCATAAAGTACTGTCACATTTGATGTAACGTAAGCGACCATTGTATTTTAATTTCTATTCATCATTTACAATTAATAAATTTATCAAACCGCCGTTGAGAAAGTTAAATATAACTTCCATTAGTCAAAGAAACATTGCGAATTGGGAGTAAAACTAGTGAACAACTGTGTAAAGTCACAATTTTAAGTATTCAAAATTCTCTGAATATAACGTTAAGTGACTGCGGAATGACCCACTAGATTCTCATAATCATATACAGGGGTCGACAAAGTTAACAAGAATTCAGAAACCCACCCTTTTTTTCCGGCGTCAGCATAGCATATATTTATTTATATTAACAAATATATAAATCCAGGCAACCTGTCTTTGTCTACCCCTGATCATATAACCAATAAGAATACATAAACATTTTCAGAAAAAACAAAAAAACAACCAAAATTAAATAAAAATAAATAAATAAATAAACAAATAAATAAAAAATAATAGAATCCAAGAATATTTCCAATTTAGCCTAGAATAGAAAGTTGATGGAAAAAAAAAACGCATGAAATCAAAAGTTTTTTTATAAGTTGTTTAAAATAAAAGCATGGACTTACCTGGAAAGAACACAAAACAAAAACACAGTTTATCACACACAAGTGCGATAAAATTGAGAAAAGAAAAATCTCAATCATTACTATTCAGCTTTAGATTGATACTCAACTAGTTTGAAAAACAAACAAACAAACAACAACAAAAAAAGAAACCAACCCAAAAGACAAACGCAAATAAAACATAGCTTCTACATACCATTGAGTGCACGCTGACAAATCGATTCCCGTCAAAGCCTTGCAAGTTCGGATAGCAGTCCGAATGAGAACGCGAGGGTCATTATCGGGTTCGGCGCCATCCAGAGATGGAGACCATGGTCCTCCGATAGCCATGGTTTCATTTTTCCCCTTCAGCCCCACCAGAAAATGCAAAAGCCGAGTGGGGTGCACAAAGTTTTCCCTAAGGTCGGACGCATCCTCGGCCAATGCACATGATTTGTGGTGAACTTCTTCGATGGGTGGAGCAGCCAGCAACATCACCTTTAAATAAAAAAAAACAACAAAAATCATGGTTCTAAAAATCACCTCAGGACGACGGTATGACGAAGACGACGAAACAAAAATACTCAAATGCTACTACAAACCTTGGCACTGAATAGGTGATCGGCATCTGGCGGTTCCAAAACTGAACTGTTGTCAGTGATGGCTTCCACGTCTTTGTGCATCACTTGGAATGAGCAGGGACGGTCAAGAGAGAATGGACGCTGAATCGGGAACGCATCCATCCACACAAATGATGAAAAGAAAAAATCCGATGGGATGTACATGTTGGTGTAACGTTTCTTCAACTCTATCACGTTGGCTTCTTTCCTAATTATTTTTGAAAAAATATGTGGCTTCAAAATTAGCATTCCGGTGAAAAACAAGCAGCTGAGTCTTTAACAGACTTCAAAAAGGAGGTGGTTGACATTTTGACACGTACGTATAATATATAATTGAATCATGGACACGTGATTAGTTATAAAAAAAAATAAAAAAAAAATGGATAAAATATGACATGCCCACCATGAAATGTCAACAATTGGAAAGTGCATTACTTCTTTCATTTTAAGTTATACAAATGTGATTTTTGGTGAAACAAGCAGAAATTAAAAACAATCATGTGGGAATTTTGTAGTGAGTGTCAGAGCTGCAGTGGTGCTGCAGTCAGTCAGTTGTTATCCAGAGTGGTGACTGAACAACAAAGAACAGGTTGTGTGGGAAGTGTGCAAATCGAACGCAGGTCAGTCATGTGGAAAATGTTTTTTAGAAAACATGGCATGAGTTAGACTACCGCCCAGATCAACATTCATCGTGGTACCCACGTTAAGATGCACTGGTCACATTTTTTTTACATCAAAGTTCACCATCATTTCCATATTTAATTATGGTTATATAAGTATTTACTTTCAAACTGTATGTGATTAAAATGTTGACATCTCAAGATGAACCTTCTGTTTTATTTAAATGAAAAGCAACTTACACATCGAGTGAGATTTTTGGAATTTGGACCATGTAACGAGGCACTATCCTTGTTCTTCTCCTGGGAGGAGTTCTGCTTCTGGCTCGTGGTGAACGTGACCGCTTCCTCTGCAACGGCGTCCTGTCGCGTTCATGATGACGTTCGCGTTCCCTCTCTCTTTCCCGTTCGACGCGTCTATCCTCCCTCGGTGGTCGATTTTCGCGTTCGCGTTCTCGTTCCCGTCGCATGAGTGGAGTTGGCGAATGTCTTCGCTGCTGTTGCATTGGGGGTGCCTGTGCCGCAGCAGGAATTCGATTCATATTCACTGTTGAGAAAAAGTAATCACAATTGAACAGATCGAGTTTGAACCATATAGTGAATAATGCAACGTTTTGGGGGGGGGAGCTACCTGGTGGTGGAACTTGGTTGTAAGACGGTTGCTGGTTTTGTATACTAGAGGATGTGATGACTGGTGGTACGACTGACACAGGCGCTAAGGAAGGCGGAGGTCCAGAAGTCAGCTGAGGAGCCAAAGCAGCTTGCAAACTTAACGTCTGTTGCGGTGGAAGAAGTGGCAAGCCTGGGCGAATGAGTGGCGATGGACAGGGTCCCACTTGTCCTTGCATCTGATTCTTCAAAAAACCAACACTCATGACACACCAGTTGGTGCCATATGCGACTTTAATTTTTCGACCCTCATCTCACCTGATTTGGCAACACTTGAATCCGCGTCGCATTCCATTTGAATGGCATGTTTGGATTGTATGTTGCTTCAACCAGAACTCTATCACCAGCTTTAGGCATCTGGCCTTTGACACAACTGTCAAAATAAAAAAAAAATGCATCAGAACCCACAAATTATCAACCATGATAACAATGCATCCTTTGCAACAAATATGCGAACAAAGCAGGGTGTCGGATATATATCCGCGGATATATATCCGTGATATATATCACGATATATATCGATATATATCCAAGGAAA
>JAQIWH010000306.1:0-56435 GCA_034695005.1 Cryptops parisi | reverse complement strand
GTCATAATAGAAACACAACAATAAGGATTACAATAATTCTAGCACCCGTCATTGTTGACGGGCATACAGCTAGTATACAATATATTATCGTCTGTAGATACCAGTACAGTTCAATTCCTAGCTCACTCATTCTCTCACAAAGTCTCTCACAAACAAGTGAAGCTAATAAAAAGCGTATAAAAATATATACTAACTCGGCATGGTGTTTACATATAACAACAAGAAGCAATTTTTATTTTTGGCATATTTTTTTCGATCCTGATTTTCTGCATTAAATTCGTGTCGTGAAACATTTCTTTGTTTTGGTACACACGTTTCGGCCGACTTATCCTTGTCGTAAACCACTCTTGTGTCGTAGAACGTCGTCGACGACAATGTCTTCTGATGATGATAGTCGAGTTGGACTCTTCCACGCCATTACCTTCATTCCACATTCGGGCCCCCAATCCCAGTTTTCTCCCGCCCTTCTTGTTTTTTATATTGTACTTAAATCCGTTTACTATTCCATTCCACCCCTGTATATTTTTCTCTTAGCGACCGTGAGGGTTTTATTTACCCTTTTTTCTCCTTATTCTCGTTTTCCTTTTCTAAAAAAAAGTTTGAATTGGAAGAGAAGGGAGGAAGAAGAAAAAGTATTAAATTGTCCCAAACATCCGAACAAAGCGAGCGTGAGTTATTCTACGACAATTTCGACTCGATGTCGCTGACTTGGAACAAATCTCATGTCGTTCATGGCTTTAAAGGCTGTTTTAAATTCAATTATTTTTATTTTTCTCCGAAACGGGGTTTTTTAGTTGTTGTTATTTTGACCTTATTTGCGAATCACCGTCAAAATTTCTAAATTTTGAATAAAACAAAAAACAAAATCAACAAACTTGGGCAATCGATTCTCCAAGTTGAATACCATAAAGTGGGGGTACATGTTTAGTGTTCGTATAACAAAAAAACTATAATACACGATGACACAAAAGTCATACTACAGTTTGAATAGTTAATTTGTTGTTTTTTTACATTTTAAATTTTTTTTTAAATACTGTATAGTATATTGTACCACATATAAAAACATATATACAGTGCAATAAATTTTATATATTTCAAATATAACATTAGACGGCAGACAAATGATGTAAACCAGAATATCGAAACTGATGTTTTGAAGTAAATTTTTTGAAAACCGAATACCGTGATGTTTTGAAGTCAATTTCAGAGAAACCTGTACTACTTAAACTCTAACTACCTACCTTTTTGTAAGTTAACATAAAACTTAAAATTTTTATAATTAACACGGATGGTGACGCTTTTTATGCATCATACTTGGATACTAATTTACATGTGAAGTATATTAATTCTTTTATGGTATATTACGACAATTCTAAACACTCGCGAAATTATATTATTTCATTATTTTTATTATATTGTTTTTACTATTAAGTTCGAAACATTTTGTAACAAATAAAAAACAAAAACAATGCAGTTAAGCCAATGTGGAAAAACAATATGGATCAAAATTTCATGATTTCTAGTGTATTATGAAATCATCTTAGTAAGGTATTGAAGATAAGAAAAAATAATTTTTTCACATAAAGTGATGATAATAATTTTACTTGACATTACGGTACTAAAAGATAAAGTGATGAACATGTACGAATAACAAATGACACCGTGGATAGTCGGCGCGCCCATTAAATCCCAAAAAGGCCTATGTATAACAATACAGTAATTAAAATTCCGGACATGTTGGAAAACGATAATGTATAGAAATACAACGAACAAAGTCCTGAAAAACAATGTAAAAACAAGTATAATTGGAAAAAAATTCGTTTTTTTAACCTTGCTTGATATTGTGTATGTGTTTTCAAATCAGATTTTAAAAGTGTTCGAAACAAATACATGGTAAAATATTTTTGCTGATTTGTGTGAAGTGTTTATTCCAATAGGTTCACAACAATTAATGATTGCTCGGATAAACTGTATATGAATCTATTTTTTTTTAAAAACAAGGCTTAAGTCACATTTTGGTTTTCTTTTAGCATTTCTTGCTCTACATTAGTAGAGGTAGAGAGCTACCGTACATTTTGCCGTGGCAAGGACTCAAATCACATCATTTACACGCCAGCTACGGAGAAACAAAAATGAAAGCTTGAGCTTGTTGTTCTAATTGCCGTTGCAGACAAACTTCAAGCCGTCGTAACTCCAGAAGCTAGCGTTTCCGACTCTACGTTGATAGGACATTTTTTGTTTGTTTATGTCCCTAGACTTTATTCCAGAAGTTTGTACAGATCATTCAGATACATCCTGTAAATTGGCTCAGTTTTTCATAGATATTCAGTTTTTCATTGATATTTAGTTTTTCATTGTTTTCATTTGATTAGAATAATTTTATGCTATAATATAACTTAAATAATAGATTGAATTATGTAACCCATGTAAATGCAATTTTTTAAAGGGCTTAAGTCCAACAAGTCTGATGCTCGTTAAAACTAATTATTTGTTTTAACGTTTTAATTAGTTGCTTTTGTTTTATTTTCATTTGGTTACAGCATATACTAAAGAGATACATCTTTTTAGTCTATGGTTATAGCTGGTTAATATATTATAGATCATTATATGAAAATTCATTATTTTCCAGTTTAAGTTGTGTGAGATAATTTTTTCGTGCTTTTTGAAAATTTGCCTTGCAGGACTTTAAAAAAAAACGATTCAAATAATAAACATATCTATTTATATAAAAATTAAAGTATGTTCGTTTGCGGTCGGAAGGTTGCTAAACCGCTACACCGATTGGAACCAAAAATTTTCACACGACATATTTTTGCGAATATCATGCCAACGGTTTTCAGCTTTCTTTGTCATGTCAATCCCTAGATATGGTTATTTGAATATGTCTATTGTTATAACCCTCCTCCTAAATTCGTGATGTTTTGTTTACATTTACACTTTCCAAAAGTTTTCACAACCTTTATTACATTCTGTAATAATAATAATATTAATTTGGCTTGGCGTCTTAAACGGTTTTTAAAAAAATTTTCAATGTTTCAAATTGTAGATGATATTTTTAACCGGAGTCGTAGGAGCTTGAAATTTAGTGCACATATTGGGTCCCGCGTAACAATTGAATCTATCATATTTTTAGGAATCAATGTCGTGTCAATTCGGAACTATATTGGCACATAAAAAGTCGTTTTTTTTGGGGGGGGGGGGGAGAGTGTTGCTGATGCTCTGATACACATGTTAGTTTCCTATTGTTGAAAATAAAAATACATTCGTATATATTATGCATAGTTTACTGCATATAGTTCGCACTCATTGCCGAGTGTCTAACAGATTTATTCGAAGAAACACTTGATAATGAAAGGTAATACCAAAAAAATTTTTTTTAAATTGAAAAATTGAAAATATAGCAAAACAGAAAAAAATGGTAATGAAATTTAATGTATAAAATTTTAACGCATTTAAAATTAAATATTTGATCAAAAAAACGATATTGCTTAGTGTACATACAATACATTTAAAAAAATTTGTTACAATAGATAAAATTGGAATGTTTATTCCTCGAAAACATGGCGTTAAAGTTTACTTAAAATATAATTGTTATGTGACTAATTGTTATGTGGAATCGGAACACTGTCAACGCGACAATCTGCCTTAACCTTCGACTACCAAGGTTCCCTAAAGAACTGCAAGATAAACAGTAGGGATGTTTCTTTAGGCGAGTGTATGGGCGGATGGAAACGCTTTCAAAAGCTTGTAAAGAAAGAGGAACGATGCTTCTTTTTTCTCAACTCGAGGTTTTCGTTCGGGTTAGTGACATTGTGCGTTACAGTGATGCGCCTATCCAATAGCAAAGCGACAAGGAACAAGCCAACATCAACATTTGAGAGGGAAAAGGTCGTTGCGTTTTCTTCTTGAGTGCTTTCATAGGCGACGACGACTGTTGTCGGTGGCTGGTGACGAAAGATGAAACGTTGAATGTTGCGCGACGTTTCTCTCGAGAGGGTTGAAAATGCACACTGTGTCGCCTCGGAGTAGTTTGGGAGACGTTATCCTCGACGCCAGCCGTCCACTAATTACCACCCATTAATGGCGGCCCATCTCAGGGGGTTGGGCACACGGGCATGAGTTCATTAGGGTTAAATAGAATTAGGGGACAACGAGCCGTCTTGACCGCTCGTTCGTCTACCAAAACTTGCTTGCCCCCTTAATTTACGCGAAATGAGGAGGAAAGGCGCCAGAGAATGGCCCGATTATTTTTCGAAAGAATAAACTTTGTGGATCTTTTTTCCTTCTTTCTAAATTCTCTAGAGATGAGAAATCTTAATTTGCATGTCCGGTCACAACGTAAACATTAACTGCATTGCTTAAATGAAACTTGCTGGGGTTTTTGTTTATTTTTGTTTATATTTGAATTCTATTTACCCTTATATTTACTGTTGAGCAAAGTTAATTGTTTGGTCTCATTTATAACAATTTGAAAAAACGGAACGTCGGGTTATTAACCATGCTATGGTTGTACTTTCGAGGAAATTTGATGGGTCATAAAAAAGGAAATTAACCTAAAGTTAATTAAATTGCATTATTTGAAATTAATAGTATAGTAGAGAACTCTTACATACAATGACTTACCGATTGATGTAAGTGTAAGAATACTGAAATACTTACACTTAAATATACAGTTTAAGTGTAAGTATGTTTACACTTAAATATACAGTCTTACAGTTAAATATACAGTAAGTGTGTTTGTGATGTTTAGATTTTGGTTGTGGCTATAACATCTTGCTATAACATATTGTTTGCGAAGGAATGGTATCGTGATATACATAGGATGCGATTGAGATATCATCTTATATGAAAATGTGAAAGAAACTTTTCTGATCTTAATGATGTACAATGCAGTTATTATTATTGACTATCTATGACATGTAAATAGCCTAATTTTGACCACTAACGCCACAAGCGGTGCCTCTTGGCAAAAGTGAAAGTGCCGTATAGACTTGTGAATACTTCTAAATAGATGCTGTGAGGCTAATCAATAATTGTTTAGTCAATAGGGTCAGTTTCTTTCAGAACATTAAAAATAAGTCAATACCGGTAGTTTGATTTTGTTTATTTATCAAAATTATGAAACCACGTACTCTGTATAAAATCTACGATGTATTAATTTTGTAAATTATACATTACTAGTGGTACTTGCGGCTTCACTCGCGGTCGTTTTACAATCAAACAATTAAAACAGGAATCAAAAAAGCTTGGATTTAACCATGACATACGACTATTGTGGTACGTCATGCGCAGGCGCAACACCCGCTCCACACTGCTGCCCACAGCACGATGCTTATAAAAGCATCATGATTATACGATATTAGTTACCGAAGTCTACATTCAATCTGGATAAAACTTACTTACTATGTTATCTGGGACCTTTAATATGCTGACAAAAAATATCAAGTTAATCGGATCAGTAGTTTTTGCGTGGTTGAGTCACAAACATACAGACGGACTTTTACATTTATACATTAGTAGGGATTATAAAATTGTAATGCACCATGAAATAGATTCTGAATAACCAAAGACATAACTTGAAATGGTTTGGCGAATGGGTTCATCTTGTTTTCGAAGTTATCACTAGATGGCAGAATGAATGTAGATTAATTTGGTTTGGGTTCAGCAAGAGAACTATCGAAACTATGATCAAACTGCACACACCATGGAAAATTATTTGACCTTTGTGGCATGGTTCGTACAGCTTTAACATTTGGCACTAAAAAGAATGCAGACAAAAATCACTTACAGTAGTTTTAAAATTTTGGATCTCCGTGGCAGCTACAACAGCAGTTGCATCAATTAAACTTCAGGCAAAGATTTTGTCACTTTAACTAAAACTATATAACAATACTTTTGAAATTTAACCTTTGTTCGTTTTACGTGAAGATCGTTATGCAACTTTGAAACGATCATAGCTGTCTCGTTTTATTCTGACACTTTTCCACGTGTCATGTCTCAACACCCAAAGAGATAAACAGTACTTCTCATCTTTGTTTTAAAGTAAGAAAAAGAAAGAAAACTGTGGAATAGAGTTACTTAAGATCATGAGGCTAATAAGCAGCGAGACATGCCCATAAACGACATTGTGTAACTCCTTTGTCGTTCGACCTTTGCTTTTCTTGTGCAACGAGCTTTTCCCTTTGGACGGGTTGCTTGGCATTTAAGGCGACGCGGCGACACGTCTCTGGTAATCTTTTCTGGGGTCATTAAATCTCAAATGTTACTACTACTTTATATTGCACACTGCAGCATCCATGAAAACCAATTTCATGTCTCAGTCGCGTCGTGTAGTTTGCTCACTTATAAACTCCTTGTTTTTGTTTTTTATCGTTCACTTTTATTTCTAGATGTAGAAAATGCATTCCAATACGTTTGTCTAGTAATGTTTTAGCATCGATATTTAGCCTACTGATTATCTTTTTTTCCTTATATGTGTGTGTCTGTGTGCGTGTGTCTGCCAAAATAGATACGTGATGATGACAGTTATCATGATCGTGAATGGCTCAAACGTGTGAAAGAAAAATGAGAAAATTGTTATCACAAGTTGTCGTCGTTGCCAGGAACGCTAATGTCATCTCATCATTGAATGGTTGTAGCAGGGCTAATGCTTTTTTTTCTCGTCATTTCTCCACAACTACTAACGTGTACGTGTATCTTCCGTGTGAACACCCTGTCACATCATTTGTCTCCAATGCACGTTGGTTTCTAAGTACACTAACCTCGGAAAGGGTGGGTTAGATTTTCCATGAGACTGCTGATGGTTGACTGAATCATCAATCATGTCTATGAAGGAGCAATAGCCTTTAATACTCGTAACTCGACAAGGTGAACGATTAAACATGATGCCCCCATTGAATGATCGAACATGGAGTATGGTCGTAGCAACGGATTACACGTTTGACTGCGTCGTTTGCTCGTTAACTTGTTCGTACGATGTAAACATTCCCTCTGAAAAGAACAGGCCCTAGTGGAAATGTGTAGGTGAATAACATTACCTGTCATTTATTTTTGTTTTTGCAGTTGAAAATTATGACGTTGACATGTTTGCATAACACTTATTTGTGCTAAACAAATGTTTAAAGAATCTCTTTGACTTAATTGAAGGAAATTCATAAAATGTCAACATATGTGAAGTTGTAACACATATATGTTAAGGAGGTCATATACGTATAATATGATAGTATTGTTAATTCCCCAATATCTTTTGTTTTCTGAAGATGCCAATTGTTATTCATTTCTATTTTTTTACCCACCTTTATTCAACTGGTTTTTTTTTCGATGATTTCTTGATTACGTTAAAAATGAGCAATTATTTTTCAGAGCCGTTTTTAATATCAAGTATTTCAATCAATAAGTGAAAATCTATATTTTTTATCTTTCATTTATACAATAATTTATGATTCATTATATTAATGACAAACAGTCATTCATAAATTGTACGTATGAAATTATATATGTATAAGTTTATTATTTCTTTTTCAAAACATATCAAGTAAGAAAATTCAATATCAAAGTTTAAAACTTGAGAGTTTCAATATCTAAACAGCATCATACACTCGTACATTTTACATGGTATCGTAAGATTGGATACAGCGCAAAATTACTAGTATTCATAGAAAGATAGCATGTGTCATACTGTATAATCGGTAAATAAATGTTATACTTATTGTACACCTACGTATTAATAAAATTTTCCGGTCTTAAACAAGTTTACTTCATAAGTGACAAATGACTTATTCGGGTTCTCCTGTATTTAAAATTGTAGTTCTTTATATAAATCCTTATTTGTTTGCATGCTCACTGTATGATGTTTATCAGTAATTTTAAAACTATTAATATTTAATGTTGAAACTTACGTTCGGTTTTCTTTTAATTTCAAATTGCATTTAAACGTAAACAAACCACATCACGATAAAATTTGTTTGTATGTTGAAACCTCAAGTTGAATAAATAACTAAAATCATAAGACTATGGAAAACAAGAAGAAGAAAACATAGCTAACCCAAAAGTACTGACCTGAGGGTTCGAAGTTTAATTTCATGCCACAAAACACTGTAACTAAAAAAAACAACAACAAAAACACATTTTATTTCAAAACCGACTCGTTCGGTATCCGTTCGTTCTCTAATTCAAACCAACAACAAAAACAAAAACAACAACCACAACAACAACAACAACAACAACAATAACAACAACAGTAACAATAAGGTATGAGAAATGAGAAAGAATAAAAATTAAAGTGGAGACACAATGCATTTAGCCCGAAGCAATTTTAACCTTTTATGCAACGTTCTGCCGAACAAGAAAGAAGCCGATACTATAACAACTGTAAGATGATGGGTAAAAGGGCTGGTGGGGAGGGGGGGCTGTGTTCAAGTTGCTTCGAAACGTTACTGCGTTGTCATGACAACCAACAGGTGAATGTCGACGTAAATAAGTTCAACGCAGCACCTCGAAGAGGCTGGAAAATTCAATTTCACTGGCGCCTAGAGGTTAGAGGTGAACGAGCCAACAGTGGCAAAGTCAAACCCTTCTATGGGTGGTCCCCCCAAGAAATATCACAAGCTCTAGCTAGGAGGAGTGAAGGCAAGTACAGCTCAACGACACGTTACATAAAAAATGTGCCAAAGCAAAATGACCTCGCGTGTCAAACTTGGACGTCAAAGGACAAGGAGAAACTTTTAGTAGAAGCCAAGCAACTTAAGGCTGATCCCTTCTCCTTTGTTATGGCGCTGACAAGTAAATATTTGTGTTAGAGATCATGCCTTGATGTTCTGGCGAGAGATTGGAAAATGTATCAAAATTATACAGCAGAACTATCTCGGAGGTAACGTTAATAGCAAATCGCTTCGGTGGCTTTTGACCTAGGTTTTGGATTTTGCTCAATCACCAAGTAACTAATACAAGTATTATTTTGGAAAGGTGGTAGAAATTTATCTGTGAATTTGTTTTTTAGTTGTTTATTAAGGGTTTACGTGATTTGAAAACATATACACATAATAAACAAAAGATTAATTTCCACCTGACAGCGAAGGTGAGGGATTTTATTTGTTTTTAAATTTAGCTCCCGATAGTGTGCACAATCATGTAATGAATAAGAATTGACAGTTATTGAAATGTTTCGCTATTTAAACGTGTCTTTACGAAAAACGTACTTTCTTTTTGTATTTTTAAGAACAGCAAAATAGCGTGTCACACCTTCTCACCAGATTGCTCGGTATTCACACTGCCACAAGATTCAAACATGTGATGTATGTTCTAAAACATATGTTTAGTTTATTCGTATTTACCACACCAGCTTCACAAACTTCAAATGCAATCCAAGTTAGTATTTCTATAAATGGGATGGCGTTATTATTTGCAACCTGATTTGAATAGGATTGTCCGATTGAGAATCCTTATTATTGAACATTAAAGTTTTTGTCATTTCCGTCAGTACAGACGATCTTCATCACACCACATCATCATTCATGTACTTTCCGATTTAATAAAGTCTGAGGGCCAAATGACACAGCCGTATGTATGGCCAGTCGGTGAATTTTGTGCCATATTTCTGTAGTATTCTTATACACAGTAATTGGCGGAAAACCAGTCAATCAATAATGACAAGTGAAATAAGATTTTAAAAAATACAGTACCGGTATGTACTAATTCAGTTGATATTTACACAGAGGCAGTTTCACGAATTCATTTATAAATGATTTTGATACAACATTATTACACCATACATCACATTCCAAATATCTTACATGTTTTGGAACAGTTTTTAACTTATTATTAGTTTCTTATGATTTTTTCTTTAACACCTAACTACAACAGAACGTGTTTAAAACCTATTATTTAACACCTTTACGTGTACGTTCTCAACTTTTTGCCAACCATTTTTAACCGACTTCCTTACGTCTTAGAGTACTGAAACTTAGTACACACCACGAGACACTTGATTTATTAAAAGTTTGTGGATCAAATGGCATCAAATGATCCTGGTGTTATTTCCATTTACTCTATTTTTCATGCACACTAGTTTTCCATTTTAAATGGTGAACTGTAGAAATGTGACGTCAGCTCAGCGATAAATCATGCTGAGAGAGATGCGATTAATAGCTTAACTATGACATCAAGCTTGACTTTCTAGCGGGAATTTTGAATTCATAATCTCTGAATGCGATTACCTTATCATAAATTAAGAATGTTGATCAAACCACTGTGAGCATTATTCAAGGGGCATGAATAATGTTTAATCTTAAAAAGTTAAGATTTATGCAAGATCCACAGTTTAGTTCAATTATATTAATTTTGAATCACCCACAGCACAGTACTTACAAGAAAGAGAAACAGTAAGCACACGTTACAAACATAGCTTGTGCTACAGAAATACTGATTCAGTGGTTTTGAGTTATTAAGAATAACATTCACCCAGATCTGTGAGTATCTCTGTGTTTGTGTCATGAACGTTTTGTGTTGTAACATTTTGTTAGTATTCAAAATGAAATATTTTTTGGCAAGTTGCCAGGTTGGGCAAGTTGACAATTAGCAGAAACTAATAATAATAAAATAAATGCAATCATAAATAATAAAACGATAAGAATTTCATTGTCGGTGTGTTTCTGGCGTGTTATTGGTTAAAAAGGTGCATCGTTAGATGACGTCATATGACGATGCACGTTATGACAGGATATGACAGTAAATTAATGAAATACATATTTTCATGTAAACAAGTAAAATTTGTATTGTATCGAACATCTGAATTAAATTTTATTCTCCAAGAACAAATAGCTTAGGTTATGTCACTTTTGTCTTACTAACCCGAAATTCCTATCTCATGCCCCTGTGCTCAAGCACGGGTCTACTTCTAGTTATTTAATATTTTTCAACTAAGTAATGTTCTTTATTCTAGTAATAATGACTAGGGAGGCATATTTGTACTTTTATCAACCATTACTACGCTTACTTTATAGAATCAATGAGCAAAAAATGTAATAAATGTAATCAGTCAGCATTTTGAACATTTTACAACATTTCTGTGTTGTATATTACACATATGGGAAAATGGCATTCGAATTTGAAATTTTCCAAACTTTTCCCTGAATGACTTTTTTTCACTTGAAGAAAACAAAGAGGCGTGCATTATTGAGCAGTGGTCATCTAGCAGCACAAGTGGATTAAACAGTCCGCTGTAACTTTAACCCCCCAAAGCTCGTGATAAATTTTCCTTCTCTGTCATTATTAACTTGGCAGGAAATGGGGGTGAAGAAGAAGTGGGGGTAGTAAGATGAAACGTGCAAAAGAGACGAGTGGGGAGTTTGGTGATACTACTCCAAACAACTAGGGGTTAAGATTTCGATATTGGGGATCTCACCTGCTGCTGCTGTCGAAAGATTAATGGTGGAACGACCGCAGAAAATTACACAGGGTGTAATGAGAACCGCAACAGCCAATAGCTCCGATCTTCTCAAGTTTTTCTTTCCTTACAGCATCTCTTTCTGTTCATCTTTCACAACTTCCCAAAAAAAGGATGGAAAAGAAAAGTGCAATTGGGAAGCAATTGGTCTCCAGAGGGTAGCAGCCGGTAGTTTCATCGAACATACTAAACTGCATGTACTGAACTTGGAAAAGCGTGGCAGTTCAAGATTTCACAGCATTCCAACTCGGAAAAGTCACGTGACTAGAAAAAACAAAAGCACTGGATCAACGATATTGAAAAAAAAGGATAGTTCTCTATATACGTAAACATATGTCGCTAAGCTTATACAGTATTAAGTTTAAAAATTAAGTTCGTGTTGTTAAAGTTGTCCAGAAATAACACATAACTCAATATGAGTTATATTTCAAAACTGATTAACAGTGAGACTTTTATTATAATCTGTAAAGTTATGTTTTCTTACGGTTTTTGCCATTTGTGAAGTTAATTAATTATGTGAATCAGCTAGAACTACTGACTAGCAAAAGAGTTCAGTACAAATAGTGTTTTATTTGTAATGTAATAATAAATCGTTAGCAAAATTAGAAGAAAAAAAACATTTTCACTGAGTGAGACTTGCATGCAAGAGAACAAGACCTTAATGAGAAAATACTGATTAAATTCTGTGACAGGTCAATAACAAGAAACACGATGTTCCGATATTTCCCAAAATAGATCCTCATTCCTAATATAAATTTTTTAAAATAAAACTTGCAAAACAATTCATATTTCTCACTTAAAGAGAAAGTTGACATTCAGAACACTTACGGTACACGTTACGATTTTCTGTTAACCTAGAGGCCGCTTTTGGCGCTTAGGTATAGGTTCCAGTTTACGTTAAAAACATACTAACTTTATGATTAATGATAAATTATTATGTATTGTGTTTTGCAAGTAACCCTGAACTGGTATCCCATATATCCTGGTTAGGTTAGTTAAAACAACAACAGAAAAGTTTCCATGTGACCAACAGAACAGTGCAGTAATTCATTAATTAATAGGATTGCCTATATTTCATTCATCCCTCTCATAATTATAAAAAAAATATTATACTTGTAAAACAGTGCACATTTCTCACTTACCAAAGACGAGGTTGGAATACAGAACAGGTAACAAGCTGTGCACTAGTTGATTGATTAATTGGATTTCGCTCATCACATGATCAATTGCAAGTGATGCTGTGTGAAATTCAATGTTTTCGATAATTTTATTCTTGGATGCAGTCACTTTCATTAAAATCTATAAGCATTAAATGTTTTGCCTGTGTCTTTTGTAAAATTACATTTAAAACAGTATTTTTTACAACCTTTTATTTAACTTCAACTGAAACCTTCAATATTGTTCAACTGTTTCAAATCGTAGATTTAATTTTTAACCACGTTTTTTGTATTGTACAGACTTGAAATTTGGTGCAAAGATTAATCGGCAGTGACAATTGAATGTAACAAATTTTGAGGAATCAAAGTCGTGTCAATTCCGAGCTATTGATACGTGAAAAGTTGTGTTTTTTTCAGGTAGTGTGTTGCTGATGCTGTGAACTACATTTTTGTTTCCCAATTGTTGTAAAAAAATATACCTGTATTATAGGTAAACAATGATACAGGCTCATTGTTGTGAGTGTAAAACATTCATCCGAAAAAATACTTAACTACGAAAGGTTGTACCAAAAAACGAAGTTTTTAGATAGTGATGCTAAACTTTATCATGACATTTTGGTAAAATACGTTTCATTTTCCCCTGACAATCACGTGATTTAAGTGAATTTACGTTTCAAGTAGCAAATGATTGTTCAGGTGGGAACAAAAGTCAGTTGGATTAATTAAGTTTAATTGAAGAACCAACACATAGATCAAGAAATATTCGCTTTAATATTTCTTTTTTTATAAAAGTTATTTATTGTATTGTAGTTTTTAACTGATTAATTAGCGAAACGAAATGGTTTGAAAACTAGTAGTAGAATTTTTTATACTTTGCTTTAATCAGGATAAACGACGACAAATTCTAGCTTTACTGGAAAATTTAAACGTTTCCAATAAGGGATTAAGATAACACATCGCGTTAGCTGAAGCTGGTGTGTTAAACTACAGGCATCATTTTACTGTTCAAAGTTGAAAATCGGATTTAAACCACACTTTATCAAAAGGAATCTGATCATAGAATAAATCGATAGTTGTGATGCATTCGTGTGATTTAATGGGATGAACGCGTTCTGGGTTCAATGGTTCTAATCTACACTTTTCAATGTGCCTACCTACTACACACTGTTTCTCTCTCGCTCACGCACTCACTCTCTCATTGTCTCTACTAGCAGCTCGAACCAATCAACGTGGACGAAAATTCAATTTCGCCATTGATTTTTCTTCTTTCGTCGCTCATGCTCGGCTGTAATGTAAACTCCATCTGTTGTTTCGAAATTCGTTGTTGGGCGATGTCGCAAATGTTATTCCTTGTTATTCGCGATTGCCATCCTGGATGACAAAGGAGGTAGTTTTGCTTTGTTTTTCTTCTCCGATGATATTCATGGAGAGTTTGTTGTTACTTCTCACAATCGTCGTCGCTCTTGCTGAGCCAACAACACCGACTTGTGTTTGGCCAAAGCCAATAGAGTTTAGGCGATGAAAATGGACTGCCATTTCCATTATGGCTGGCCATTTCATTTCAAATTCAATGGCCCACATCAACGAAGAAATGCCGCTCTAAATGGCATAATTGGCGTTTAAAAAAAGAAAACGAAATGTTGGCATTCTTTTACAGATGGTCTTCATTGGACATTTGGAAGTCTTTTGATTATTGTCGTTATCTGTTTCTCTTCATCTCGAAGTGATTTCAAAAGATTTGCATGCTAATTATGCAAGGGAAGTTATCATTAGATGGGAAAATTATTTATGCATTTATATAAACTTTACCAGAAACAGGATTTCGTCACATTATGAACTAATTTTTGGTGTATGAAATGAGTGAAATTTCAAGTGGATTTGAAGCAACAACAACGCTGAATTGAATTTTTACGTATATTATTGTAAACTACTCTCTAGGATCTAGTACATTAGTTCACCTCCAGTGGTTTTGTAAGTCTATTGTTAGCCGTTGCTGATGGCGTTTGCTTTTTTGTTGTTTTTATCACCTAACCTAAACTGATATCTATGGGTGCAAATACCAATAGGTGAAAAAAAACAACAGGTTTTTCCTGTTATTTAATCCCCACTTTTGCTGTCCAATAATAGAAACCTTCACTCATAAAGTGGAGATATTACTAATATACTGTTCTAGGGCCCTACTTTAGAGTTTCATTGATACGTAAGCTTACCTGTACACCTGCTTTTAACGTATGATTAGGCCAAAGTCGGGTCACATCTAAATCACACAATAGTCACACAATAGTCAAACACAATAGTCACACAATAGTCACACAATATCACGACAGCCATTGGTGATATCAAAACGCTTATTGAACTATCGTTATGTCTCTCGGCCATAGGCAACCAATGCAATTGCCGCATTTGACCTTGGGTGTAATTTTCAAGGACATCCAAATATTAACTTCTTTAATATCTATTCCATACCCAATATGTGATTTATAAAAATGCAAGTACTCACAAAATATTGCAAACGCACCAAACACTTAGAAAATCGATATGTCAACACGGAAGTTAGGGGTGAAACAAGTAGAGTTTGACAGGAAAGCAAATCCTGAGGCAGCTGCAACAAACATGGTTTACCCGACGATGGAGAAAGTGGAAAAGCAGTATTCCTTAACGTACACGGAATATCAGGGTAAAATCTAAATAAGCAATGTTGTGTGAATGAAGTGGACATGTTGTTGTCTATTGCAGTTAAAATAACCAATATATGTACAAAAGGAAGGCTAAACTAATAAAATATGGTGATACAGTTTGCTGTCAAATTCTTTCAACATCTTATTATCTAGTCTTAGTGTATGATTAGTTGATGCATATTTACGAATTCTGAAAGGTAAAGAATTCCAACTATGATAATTACTAGTAAATAGCCCGTCAAAAATGACGGGAAACTTATTTATTCATTTAGCTCATATTGCTGCGCAATATTCGTGACAGTTAGAGTATTTATGTTTTATTTCGAAATTTTCACACACGGTGGCGTTGGTGAGCAAGCACGCGCTTGTAAAAATATTTTTTACTGGAAGCAAGATTGTTATAAAATGCAAAATGCAATGTTATGTTATGTTATGTTATGTTTCTATAGAAACATAACTGGTGAGGAGGAGGAGGATCTTTGCATTTTATAACAATTAGATTATATGAAAATCTGGATTTTGCCTTAAAATGGTATGTGATGTAACCTGTGCTTTTTATGCAGGTATTACCAGCAAACGCAAAAGTACACCTTGTTCACAAATAGCGCTGCCCCTGAGCTGGCCTTGTCAAACTATGTTTCCCTGTGATGATGTACCGGAACCGGAAATTCGTAATAAGAATTGTAAAGTTCTTAAACACTCTCTAGTTATTGACTTTTTAAATTCGCAAGTTATTACTTTTTCCCACAAACTTTTTCCTAATTAAACTGTTAAAATATAAACATAACCATAACAACGCGAGTGTAAACATTAAGCTCCTCTTTTGAATGCACTCATAACACCCCCTTTCCTAACACAACGCGCCAGTGTGACCATAAACAAACACTCACGAATTGTGAAGGGAGAAAGTACAAAGAACGGATTTGTCAGGTTCTTAATGAAATTTCGAAATGGATAATAGCTTGTACTCTCTCACGGAATCTCCCCAACTCAGGTACTAGGTTTTGTGAAGAGCGGGTTATTCGTTTTTAATCATACGAGCACAAACAGACAGACATAAAAAGAATTTTATTTATATAGCTAGCTAACCTAACCATAACAACGCGAGGGTAAATATTCTTCTTAATAATTCAGTACTACTAACCTTCCACTTAACAACTCCAGTGTGTACATAAAAAAAAATTTACGGATTTAGGGGGAGAGACACAACAAGCAGATTTGTCAGGTTCTTAGTAAACATTATAATATTTACAATAATTTAATCATTGTAAATTTCCCAGAGCAACACCAATTCAATTACAAAGTTGCGTTAAAATCGGTTCAGTAGTTTCCAATTTATCCGTACACAGTTAGTCAGTTAGACAAAAGCAACAAGAGTTCTATATAGTATATAGAATTCTTTTTGCTTTAGTATATACGATAGATTATTTATAAAATTATTTCTTAATTTTTGGTAAAGTGTATGTGAGCTTGGGATTTATAAATTAGTTATCGTACCATTAAGAAACTAACTACCAATATAGCTCTTCTCTAAAAACGATTTATTTTATACAGTTCTGTTGATTTTAGCTTTGCCCAAGTTGATTTTGCAAACACAGTAAAATATCAGTTTGTATTACTTTTAGTTCATGTCAGTTTGTTTACTTTTTTTTCTTTCTATTTTTGTGTGTGTTTCATCTGATTACAGTTGACACTTTCAATTCAGTTTCTGAAAAACGTGATCATTAATAAAGAGGTCCTTTAAATAAATAATGCCAAGATACACACTTCCACGTCATCTTTGACACTTTTATGGCTACTAAATTATTACTCACAACGTGCTTTATTTGCTGATTTATAAATTTATTTATTTTTGCATTTCACCGTTAACTGTTCCAACGTAGAACTGTCTTTTTAGAAGTAAATATTTTGTAACATTTCGATCAATATTACGAAAATTTTGTATTTAAACTTCCATGTCAATAGACGGTAATTATCTGTTTACAGTGGCATATTTCAAAAAATGACTTTTCAATGGTCCTCTTGAATGTGAGACTAAACACGGAATTATCCCCGATCGTTTGAAATGCACACTCTCATCAGGTTTGCGTGGAATGTTTAGCTATCCCACAATTCAATCCGGTGTAATAATGTATGCTGCCGAGATTCGTTGGTTAATCTGCAAATCCACTCCGCTTGCGCCTTGTTCTTTAAAGAACCGGGGGCTTTCCATCTTAAGACATATGCTTTTAACTGTTATTAGAAAACGTTTTCCATTTGCGGGGGAGAATAACAACCTCGCTTTTTTTTTTCTCGGTGACATTGGAAAATCCCAACAACCCTTTTTGGAGGCAAGAGCATTATAAACCTCACAATAGGGGGAAGATTCCTGTAGAAGCAACTAAGCATCCATAATTCACGAAGCAGGCGGTGCTGGAGCTGTTGTAACCTCGCCAACGTCTCGCTTTCAACGCGAAACACGACCGAAGTTGCAAACACAACACGAGCTAGAGTGCTAATGCAATTACGCACGCGGCCAACGAATAATAAACGAAACAAAAGCACAACGCAGTTTAAGATTTGTGGAAGCACCGACCAAACTTCCTAAATGCTTTTCCTTTTCTTTTACTTCTTCAAGACTCGATATCAGATTCACCCAAGGTTTGGAAGACTAGAGGAATTGAGTCTGAAGTTGTACGGGTCTTCTTTATTTTTTTTTTTGGGGGGGGGAGTTAAAAGTTATATCAACTAATTCCTAGCGTAAACCTTGGAAGAGCTGGAAGATTTGTTCTGCTGGAGTATCGATGGCATTGTCTTCACTAATAAACTTCACGAGTGAGAAACTCGATCGAAGAGCGAGGCCTTAAGGGTTTTGGAGACATAACTCGAGAAGCATTTGGGAAATGCCACAAGTGAATTAATATTGCTTTTTTGAACCAAAGAGAGCTTTTGGCACTCTGTTATAAAATCGCTGAATCGTGCATTGCTTTCTGAATAGAATGTTGATTGGTACTTTTTGAAATGGCAATTTTACAGTTGATACTATTCCAAATTCGTACTTTTTCAATTGATGCATCTTTCAAATGGTTCGCAATTGGTACTTTCACAAGTGATCTTTATTTTGAATTTTGGCAATTGTTATTTTTGTAGTTGATTATTTTAACATCAATTACCGGATTCATTGTCTACGATACGCATATAAGTGCTATGAAAAAGCAATTTTAGACATTCAATTCATTAACTCTACATACAAATAACGTTTTACCTTGAACTTAAAAATAATGATGATTTGATACAATAAGCGAATCACAAATTTAGCTTGGTATAAATTCAATTTCAGTTTTTAAACTATGTATATTAAAAGTAATTTAAATTACTTGTTTGTGTATTGGGCACTAAGTTTATTTGATTGAGTTCACTATAACCAAAATTGAGGCGTTATATGAAGTCTATAATGTTTTATAAAACACGTTTGTCAATTATTGGTGGTGTCCGCTGTTTACAGTTTGTTTAAACACAAATCATTACATTTTAAATTTTAACTTTCACACCCTGAATAACATAATAAAAAAAACACTAAGGAGAAAACAATAAAAAACCCTTGTACTACTGACGAGGTGCATAAATCTAATCAAAGCCCGACGTTTCGCATTTTTTCGGAAGGTTTTTTCAAAAGACAGAACCCAGACAAGAACACGCACGGACAGAAGCAGCAACTCTAATCATTGAAAAACAACCATTGTTTTTAACAAACTTATACTAGGTTCACACCCTAACAATATCCTCATTACACATTTAAAATTTTTTAGATACTAAGTCTAAAGGCCTCCTGCCACACAAAAGGCCTTTAGACTTATCTAATCTAATTTTTGCTCTGGCAAGCCGAGCAATTTGTGCAGAACTGTGACGTCAGCTTTTTGCCCAACCAGTTTCCATTGGTTGGGCAAAATGTTGACATCACAATGATTCAGAAATTGATCCACTTACCACACCAAAAATTGCGTGTGACAGGGGTCTTAATGTATTTGGATAAAATAAAGCAATCGTGAAACATACTGAATCGTTGCATTTCTATAGGGTGTTTGTGAAAAATGTACCGCTTTTTAAATAGGTTGTTCGGTCTACTTGATAATAAGCAGTGATGTAACCATGTGTAAATGATAGAGTAAGAATGGTAAAATCACATAAAGTGCTGAAACTGTCCACCATTGTTCGAAGTGCAGTGCAAAGCCGAAGCGTTATATTCGGCATTATATGGATACATATACAGCACTTGGGTGAAGCCCCATTCAGTGTCCGTGGACCTAAGTGAACTAACGCGAGTTAAAGGAAAAGTCGAAAAAAAACGCGAAAATGATCGTATAGTCTTTAAAGCCGTTCAGTGCCATAATGACGATATCTACAAAGAAACAAAAACAACTCCAACATTTCACGCACCGTTCGAGCGCAATTACATTTCACCATGGTCACGAACTTATTTACAACCAATTTGAAAAGTGGTACATCTTTTTATTTTTTATTTACAAGTAACTTCACTCCTAATGGAGTTATTGGACAACACAAAAATAAATACATGAAAAAAGAGAGTACTTGATAACGTATATGTATTGTAACCCTATTGATTATACATAAACGGTATACAGACCTGTAATAGTCATATTGAGGTAATAAAATGCACAATATAGTAATCTTCACTGTTATGTAGCTATGGGTGATATTGTACTACTGTACCAAGTAGTGCAGTATTATCCATGGAGAAAGTACCGCAATCTAGTAGTGTTGTATGGTAACACTGACGGGCATTAAAAATAGAGTTCAACTAGTATTTTTTATACCATTTGTTTTATTTAATTTCTGAGATTAAAAACAAGCATCTTCGAAGCAAAACAAAAATTATGAACCACCCTATACTCAAAACCTATAATGAGGAATCTTGTTTATAAAATACATACGCATCGAATTGTTAATCTTTTCATTTTTGAAGTCTGTTAATAATGTCAGCTTCCTCCTCCGCACCACATATTAAAATGCTAAAGCTCCATCTTGTGTGAAAATGCCAAGACTTAAACTGAAATCAATACTATAATGAACAATGCGAAGCAGTATGAGTTAAAACAATAAATAACTGTAATGAATGTTGCGAAGCAACATGAGTAAAATCAATTAATTGCGTAATGAAAACAAATAACTTCTTGTCTTTTTTTATGGGCATGTTTACTAGTAACTTTATTAGGCAAACTGTCTTTTGGGTAAAATATAAAGACACAACCTATTTGTACCAGTATAGCAATTAGTGTGGTATTGTCATATGCAAGGACACAATGGGTATTTTGGTTGTTTACACACTCGTAGAGAAAGACATTGTGCTGGGCTAACTTCCCAATTCTTCTAAGTGCTATAGAGTCAGTCTTTATTTTGTGAACAAAGACAAGGTCGAACCAAATAAATTTAGTTCTGGGTCTTTTTGGAAGCTTGGCAAAGACCTCTAAATTTTTGTTGTTGTGCAACTCGTATTCTTAAAGAAACGTTTCACCTTGCTTTTGTTTCCATTGATACTTGCCTTTGGAGTACATCACTCCTCCACCTGAAGTACTTACTGCCAAGAGTATCAATTTTCTGTTGTTTTTTGTATGATATAGAAAATAACCAACGTCCTCGATTCAATTAGAGTTTCTTATATGCCATTTTGTCAATATGTGATGAAGAGAAATCCTCCTATATACTCGTTATATACGAGAAAATTTCGCTATTGTGCACTTTTGTTAGATTATGCACAAATGACTGAATACTGAAGTTGTTTCAGTTCTAAAATTTCGATATATGCGATTTCGGAGGTTTGCACTGAAAGAACACTCGCATAAGTCGAGGATCTCGCGTGTTATCATAATGAATTATGTTGAAAGATGTTATTTTTTTCATTGTGCTTATGAAGGATTGTGAAATTGAATGATAAGTTGTTGATGGATGGTTTGCAATCAGCACTTAAACACACACTGTTCAACTGTGTTAAAACTAAAACAAGAACCAATGCCAAGCTTGATTTAGAGTCAAGAGATTGACGAAGCAGAACTAATGTTGAAAAAGGTTCTATTTTTTTTTTTTGTCCAAGGTTACATCATTGTTCGGAACCTTTATTTACTTGGTCTATATTTTTTTTTCGTCAATCATTAAATGAAATCATTTAGTTGTTTATTTTCATTTCAAATATAATTTGAAATCGTAATCCAAAAAACTCCTTTGAATGTTTGTCTTCAGTTTTCTGTTTCTGGTTTCGCATATCACACTCGCTTTGCTTTTGCTTATTTTTTTTCGCTTCTATTTTAATCCCAAGACATCGAACAGATTTACCACTCGTTAAAGGTGGAAGTTCAAATCATTCAATGAGGTAACTAGGTTATCTCGGAGGTACACTGAAAGAAATTATCTTTCAAGCTGGCAACAGTTTTTAATTGATATATCTCCTAAAAGTGGTACTATCTTTTGCCGTATGATTCAGGAAATGGACCTGTATGTCCTTGCCAAGAGGTCAGTCGACTGTTTGCCTCCCTCTGCCAACTGAGCTGATAACTACGTGAAACTGCCAACCCTAGCAACTTATGGATCTTCCGCACAAGAAGTATACGTAAGAAGTTATTGGAGTAACCAGAAGGCGCATCAACATTGAAGAAGAGAGTGAGTCCATTGCAAGCACTCGACCCTCGCAGATCATCGTAACAACATTGGTCACCTGGTTTTCTTTCTATACACCTCTAGGACTCTCTTGCTTGTTTCCACAAGCTTCTTCTTGCACACTCCATCTCCGAAGAAGCAGAAGAACATCTTCATTCGCGTAACCTTTGCAGCTGCTTCAAGTACATGGAGCGCCCGCCTTTTATTCGTCTGCCCAGAAATTTCAACCGGGCCCCAGAACGAGATGTGGTAGGCATTCTTTCTTGGTGTTTGTCCTTCAGCCTATAAAAAAAAAAATTTGGTTTCTTTAAAAAAAAATGCAGTAGCTCCTGGTATTGGTTTAAGAATTGCTTGTCTTTGCACTATGCTAATTGCTCGCTTAACGCTAGTTTACGAATTTGATGTGTTGTGATTTGGAAGGCGTGTTTGCAATTTACTTCTGAATGCGTAATTTTGCTTAGATTATTTTTTCAGTTTAAAGGTGGTCTGAGATTATTTAAATATTTTGACTATTAGTTTATATGGATCATTGAAAATTTTATTTACATTAGTCGTTGAAAACTGTTGAAAGTTACTTCTCTTTAATCGCACTTAGCTTCAAGTTTGGGAAGTTTTGTGTTTGTTTGTTTTTTTCGATTTATGCGAAGAACTCCATTGTGTTCTGCACAAACCTCGCACTTACCGAAATTCTAATAAAATCAGCATCCAGACACTGCACAAAATTGCATAATAGAGAATTCATGTCGCCTATAACGAACATCTGGGGGGATTTTCTCATGTAATATTAGCAAGATCACGTGCAAGAAAATTGCAACTGCTTAAGCATTTCTAATTTTATTGTGGCTGTGATTGTTTAAAACTATTGTTGTACAAGTATTTACTACATCAATGCTGAAGATGTCAAAAAATATGGATAATTTTGTATTGATTATATGTACAGCAATTTGTACTACTAGTGTATTAACGACCAGCCATTGTCATGAGAGCAGCATGGTTTATTGTTTTTAACTAACCTTAACTAGTGTCTGTGTTTAGACACTTTAGGTTAAGTAAACTAAACAATGGGTATTTTCAAACCAAATTGATACATTTTGTTGGTACTAACCTAAACTATAGACATGTGACGCCCTCATACCGTTGGCTGGTCGTTAATACACAAGTACCGCAGTTTATAATAAAAAATATGTAAATAGAAACGATTGAAGGGCCTGGTGGTGTTAAGTAACATTTTTACAATTTCGAGGAAAGCACGTTTAAAGATCTGAACTTGCCTTGCTGTCTATGGGCTACTTCACACTAACATCTTTGCATATAATGTTGTCTTTGCATAGAATTGTACCTTACACATTTGAAAATGCTTCTAGATCAAATTTTACAAAAATATTATTTAATACTCCTTTAGATTAGGGTGCTCAATTTATTTAGAACAAAGCATTACCGCTTCTTTGATGGTAAATCAATTGAGACAGTTGTCAGTGAAAACAGAGAATTCGCCTACAAATTTACTACGTATACTGTATGTAGAATGTAAAGTATGTTAGCTAGGAATCTCAATTAAGCAAAACTCCACTGCAGTGCTGCCAATTTAAAAATTTAAGCTAAGAATTTTCAATTAAGACTCCAGAAAGAAGAATTTTAATGAATTAATTGTTAACTAGGTATTTCATTCTGTGTTGTTTTTTTTTGGTTACATTTTTTAACATCACTTTATCTTACACGTTTGACTTTCTATCTTCAGAATACACGCCGATAAAACTCTCAGTTCGGAATATTCGATTAATCAGCACATCCAATCTTTCAACACAACGTTTCACTGTCTCAATTTTTTTCTTCCCTTCTCGGAGAGAGAACTTTGACCAAAATTTATGCACCAATTTATAAAAACCAGCGCATCAAACTGTCATTGGTTTTCTCCAACAAGCCTATCAGCAGTTACTTTTTGCCTTCCTGTTTGTTTGTTTTTTTTTTTCATCCTCTACATCCAATTTACCATCAATCTCGCAAAACAGCAAAATGGAACGATAGTAGTAGGTCTCGTAAAAGAAAATGTGTGCAGGCAGATGCACACTGCGCTTGGGCAAGGTTGATCCAACAAAATTTTTCTTGTTGAGGCAGGCGCCTCTATTTTCTGGCACGCGCAATAGCGTCAAGGAAGAAGCAGTAGTTGCTATTTGGCGGCATCGTCAACAGTTTCTTCTTCTACCTTCTGCTGGATATAACATGGTGGTCGTCGGCTAAAAGAAGGTGTGCTAACAATTTCATCCTGCAGCAATGAGCCAGGGCCATAATGTAACGCTGTTTCGAGATGGTCCAGGAACAGCGTGGGGTTTCCGACTTCAAGGGGGCAGGGATTTGGGACAAGCCCTATCTGTGCAAAGGGTAAGCTCTAAAGCATTTCCCAAAGCCACCTTTTTATAGATATATATATTATATATATTGAAATCAATATTATTGGAGGAAGTGAATATCGGAAAATTCAATGTGCTTAACGTGGAGATGTACAGCTGCATTGAGGTTTTCCTATTCAGCGCGTTTAGTTTTTCTATTGGTTATTTCTTTTTTCTATTCCTTTTTTAGAACCATCTTGATATAGGTTGTTTTTTTTCATGAGTGTATCTTTTTATCAAACACCTGTTGGGGATGATGGGAGAAATTTTGCGAGGAAAATATGTTTTCAATGTTGTGGTTTGGTTTTTTTTTCCTAAGTGGTACAATTGTCACTCAATTTCATGGATCGATGATGGACTCTCGCAATTCATTCACAACTGTGATTATTCAGCGTGTTATACCATGTCCTCTGTATGAGGAAGTGAAGCCTGTGCTATTTTATGACAATTGTGATGAATGTCATTTCATGTATGCATGTATTTTTAGACCATTCATGGTGCCGATATCAGTAAAAAAAATGTGTTGGTAAGGGAAGATGGCGAATGATAAAATATTCTAAATAGCAATCTTGTTGATAAGCTCGGCATCGAACACGGAATCTACAAAGTTACACCTTTGCTCTATAAAACTGACGGATCAGTATGTTAGTTCACCTCTATTGGTTTTGTGAGTCTTTGTTATTGGGTTTGCTTTTTGTTTTTAACGAATCTAAACTGGTATCTGGGTATAGATACAAGTTTAGTTTGTTAAAACAGCTTACTTTCGCTGTCCGATAATAGACTCACAGCATGAAGGTGAGCTAACATACTATTTCTAAACTAGTTCATACTTGCAGCAAAAGTAATCAAAAAATAATTACACCTAAAGTTTGCGATGCATGCGTTAAAATTTTGCGATATTGTGCAGTGGTGCACATGTGAGTAATGTTGTTTCTGTAATTTCTGCCTTTCTTCCATAATGTGCATGCCACCACGTGTGGTGTATAACGTGGACCATCATGTGCTTGAATTTTCCTCTGGTAATTTATGAGAATTTCGATAAATGAGATTTTCGCAGAACGTAACACCAAATCGCTTGAATCGAAGACCAGTATTTCTTTTTAAATTACACGATGGTTGATTAATTTTTTAGCAATTCGTTTGAGAATTAAACTATACCATAAATTCTCTTAACATCAACAGCGTTGAAACACGGTATATTATTTTTGACAGGGAAGTTCAATACACTTTTTCGAATTCATTCATTGCTAAGTGAAATTCAATCGTCGCTGAATATCATTTGGCTACATGAAAGCCGTCATGTCACAAAATATCATTTTATCTTTCAGATGATTGTAAGCTTACAGTACATAATACAGTACAGTAGAGTCTATGTAATCCGACGTATTTCGGACCAGCGGGTGTCGGGTTACTGGAGTTTGGGGAAAAATCATTATTCATTAATACTACCATGGAGAAAAATCATTATTCATTGATACCACCAACTCAGCAAAACTAATCACACAATACAGGCTACTGTACAAAATACCAAAAGAAGAAAAAGCCTATGTACAGCAGTTAGTTATTAAGTCTTGTCCAACTCAATATCATTGCATTCAATACAAAACTCGTCAAAATGTTTGGTTTTTTTGTTGGGTTTTAAAGACAGCGTCGAACTAGATAGATTACTGGACATGTCGGACTGGTGAGATGTTGAACTAGAGAGTCTTTACTGTAGTAACATTCGTAATTAATGAGAAAATTTTGATAGTTCAATGCACAATAGTTAATTCAGACATTGATGCATGATAAGATATCTCATTCATTGGTAGTACAAGTAGGGTAAGAGTTTCGTAAGAGTGCTACTGTATAGGAAGTAGAAATCACCTAATCTTGCAGAGCAGGATGAAGATTTTTCTGGTCGATTCGATGATTAAGAGATTCGATCATGGTGGCTGAGCCAGTGTTCTTTGTCCCGTTGCAGCTATATTTAAATGGAATCTTATGAATACACAGCCTTAAAGACGCCTGCTGAGTTCCCAAGGACTTAACTTTCTATGAATAGGTAGAATTTTCTCCACTCTTTACCAGACCAAAGCCAAAGTGTGTTTTTCTTGTTTAATAAAAAACAAGAGTTCCTAGGTGTGCTAGTAGCTTCCGCATTGAAAGATCTTTTGTTCTTTGTCCATAAAAAAGTTATAGAAAAGGTAGAGATGAGAGTGAAAATTACTTGCATAGTAAAGCTCGTAGTAATGGTTTACATTTTGTTCATTAGGGTAAACATGGTTTCTAATCCAGTTTCGATGTTACCACGATAAAAGTTATTGCTGAGAACTTTACGCCATGGTCATCATCATGGTGCCAGATAAACTTGTGATTTATGAGAAAAGTTAAGTAGCAGAATTGTTGATAATTAGCAACTATAAAAGTGTGGATAAAACGTACGAATTTAGTTAAATATCTAACCATTTAGGGAATGTGTACTAAAGTTTTATACAAAAAGTGATAAATGATGATTTGACATGTTTGCATAACGAAGAATAAACAGTGTTAGTTTTTGTACTAACTATGTGAAAGGTGTGTTTTCTGACACGGATAGTGCAATTGGGGGAGCAGATTATATTATTCTGGATAATTAAAAATTTTAATTTATCATTAATAATTCTGAACACGAAGTTTAAAATTAATGGACTAATTTAATTTAAAGGTCTTACATTATAGGTCAGATTTAAAATGTAATCGAACACTTTAACAACTCTTAAATTAAACACAACTAAAACTTATCAAAACCTAAATTGTAAAACACATTCTTATTCTACTCTTTAGCTTCACTTGGAGTTTGTTTTTGTAAGTGAGTGAGGGAACTGGGAATTGTACGTTTACTATCTTCGTATACAGTCATTTATGAGAATATACTGTATAATGCAATGTACCAAAAACGCATAAAACGAGAACTGTATGAGTTCTTCGCATAAATCAAAAACCGCATGTGAAAAAAAAATCGCATATACAGTATATATAAATAAACCGAAAAATGGAGAAATGAAAAATAGAATTACTAAAAAATCAAATATAAAATAACTCAATGTTCGCATAAATTTAAATTCGCATTATTCGAACGTGCAGAAAATTAAAAATAGAATTGCTCAAAACACGCATAAATTGAATATCGAAATTACTCAAAGATTGCATAAATTTTTAATCGAAACATGCAAAAACAAAAATGGGTTTTTTTCATTATGTATGCAAGTATGTATGGTTTTTTGCATTATGTATGTATTGTACATAACGTATATCTGTATGTGACAGTATATGAAGTAGTCCTATGAAGACTAGTAGTCCTATGACAGTATATGAAGATAGATACATGTATGGTACGATACGTAAAGTGCAAGGAAGGAAAGTTCTGCATAATATCTAGAAGGTTACGTTTCTCAAAAACTTCATCGATCAAAAATCGCATATAACGAAATGCTCGTAAAATGTAAAAAACAAAAACAAGAAGAAAAAAACCTGTAATAAACAGCATGTTCACACATGTGGCATACACATTGTCATCATAGTAAACAAGCAGATGCAAGAGCTGCAGTCACTTGTGAACACAATAGAAATCTTTTCGTATGCTTGTTATAGGCAAAATATTCGCTATTATGCGAATAGCGAAAATTTTTTGCCAATGACAACCTAATAGAAGGATTTTTCCAGCCGCATAATAGCGAAATCACATTTACAGACCTCAAGTATTCCCTGTATGCATAAAACCATCTTATCACCTACATCGATCCATACCTGTATATTTGCCTGAAACGGTTTTCTTGTGATCACTAGTAGTTATTTCTGTTTAGGGTTTTAGGACAGTGAACTCGGATTTTTGCTGATGGTGTAATTTACCTTACTCCAGTAGTTCCCAAAAAAAGCATCTTTAAAAAAAAAAAAAGCAACAGTTGTTAGAAGAGCTGTTAAAGTTAATGGCGTACAAGTTATGATGAGACTTGTTGAACAAGTCTCTCGAAAAAGTTTATAGATCTCATTTTTGTTGCTGCAGCATTTCCAATTTGTTGATTCAGGCAAAACCCAAACACTAGTAGCTTCTGGTTGGAAAGAGGTTAGAAAAACAGAATGTCAGCATGATCACACATCCTGTTGCCAACATTTGCTGCAATTGCATATTCTTATTGGGTTAATTAAGGTAGCGAATAGATGATATCAGTTTTTGTATGGGGTGGTTTATTATCTTGGTAGTTTGTGCTGACCAGTAGTTTATTGCGTACTCTTTAGTTGGCATCGGTTACTCGCATCCATCAGTTGTTAAAAAAGGTCCCTGCGCTGTTTCAGCTTCTAAAAACATTTCAGATTATTTTTGTTTACTACTGCTAGCAACAGCCAGATGATAAAACTTGGTTCAATCTGTGAAAAATTGAACTCCTTTTTTTTTCATTTCTCTTTTGTTTCTTTTTATCGTAACATTCTGTTTGCGCATAATCGCCAACACGTGTTTTCGCTAAAAACAATTCTGCTTGAATTTTTCAAAGCTGTCAAAATTTTCTTTTTAACTGATAAATCTGGAATAGTTTTTATTATGCAAGTTTTGATCTAGCAGACTCGTAAAGCATGAATTTTACAGTAAGTCCTCGATTTATGCGAATTCCTCAGATGTTCATTGTAAGCACAATTTATCAGTAAAATCCGGATATTTTGATCACTTTAGGACTATTATTGTTTTATTACAATAATCAGTGTTTTGGGACTGGCTGATCATGATAACAATTGATAACATTATCCGTGATCATAATAACCGGATTCTACTGTAATATGTGATTTTGTGGTCAGTGGTACACAAGTGACTGAACGCTAAAATTCAGCTACCTCATGAGAATTTCGATGTATAGGAAGTCCACGGTTTATGCGAGTTCTTTTTTATACAATTTTGTTAATATACGATGAGAGAAGTTCTTCAAGATGCTTTTTTCTAGACGAGAAAATTTCGTTATTATGCGATTTATATGTTGTAATTCATAACGAAAATTTGCTCACTTCGTGGATTTTGGTATGGGCAGTTTTTCTCAATTTATGAAAGACGAGATTCGTGAAAAACGTAAATTTCGCATAAATCGAAGACCTACTTTATATGTTCGCTAAAATTTTTCTGTATAATTTTCTACCTTGAGAATGATAAACATAATTTATCACTAATATAAAATCCTCCAATTTCCCGTCAGACACAATTTTTGGTGTGGAAAAGCGAGCAATTTATGCACAGCTGTGACCTCAGCTTCTGACTCAATTAGTTTCTATTGTGTGCGGAAGCTGATGTTACCATGGTTCACAGATTGTACTACTTGCCACACCAATAATTGCGTGTGACAGGGATAAAAATATTTTTTAGCTCGTCTGGTAGATCTTTTATTAATTAACACCTATATTAGTGGAGGTGTTAAATGGTAATATGTGTAATAGATGTATAATACCTATGTTAGTGGAGGTAATAAAAAAAAATTCTTTTAAGAAGTTTTCACTGATGATGAATGGTTAAAAAATTTTAGTACTGTACAATGTTTTAAAATTGTTTTATTTGGCTTTAAAACTGGATTTTTTCCTAACTTTCACTAATATCTTTTAATTGAACGCTTGATTAATTTTTCAGTCCTGAACTGTTGTTAACTTAATGCCTATTTATTTTATCTTGGAATTATAAAATATTTCAGAGAGGTTCAGTTTGATAATTTTTTGTTCATAACACACAATTAAGGTACAGTATAATATGCACTAGCCAAACATAACATTGCAGTTGTATACACAATTCATGAACAAACAAATTAAGGGTACATTAGACATACACACAGGCACTTACCTGCATTTTTTCTCATGGTGTTGAAATTGCTTATTATAGCTGTAAATTTATGATAATTTGTGTTTTTCTTTTTTCTTGGTATTTGTTGAGAGAAAGTCTGACTAGTTGGGCGTAGCAGCAAAGAACAATGCGCTGCGAGAAAATTTATGCACATATGCAAAAGTTACGAAATTGACGGTTGCATCATGTTCATTCTTGAAATACCATTATTTTTCATGTTGCCGAGAAGAATGCATAGCAGATGTGCAGAATGGCTGGCTGTGAAATAATGATTTGAGTTGCCACTTGGCGTTGTTAAACGATTCGTTGATGATGCCATTTATTTTCATTCGCACAATACTCTTGAATCATCTTATTGTGGTATTGTAATTCTGACAGTTGCTGTAATTTTTCAACTGCAGGTTCATGAATAATTGGTGTGAAAGGGTGTTAAGTAACATTTTTACAATTTCGAGGAAATCGGGTTTAAAGATCTGAATTTGTATTGTTGTCTATGGGGTACTTCACACTTCTTGTAGCCTACTACTATCTTTGCGTGTATTGTTGTTTTGCTCAAAATTATGCGTCAGAAAGGTAAAATTCCACCAGAAAAGTGCTCAGAATTACACCTAACACATTCGAAAATGCTTCTAGGTCATTTTTGACAAAAATGTCACTTAGCACCCTTTTACATCAGGCTCCCAATTCTATTATGTATTATATCGGAAGTCCTCGGTGGTTTGAATTATGCGAGTTCTTTGTATGCAATTTGGCTAATATGCGATGAGAGAAAATTTTCCTGAATATTATTATTATTGTTATTTATTGATGCACTCCCAAAGGAGTAAAATACAGACAAACGAACACGAAGAAAAAAGTTTGACACGAAGATGCTTGTTATAAGAAAATGTTGCTATTATCCGATAAATATGCAATAAAATTTTGCTGTTATGCGATAAATATGTAAGAAAGCTTCCACTACTATGCGATTTTGTAAGATGGACCAGGAGTGACTGAATGCTCCTCCTGCACCTGTCTCTTTTCTGCCACACAGTGTGTACCAAATATGATGCAAATGAATTTTTAACGCTGGAATCGTCAGCTACAAGTTTTCTAGTTTAGGGGTAATTTTGATACATGCGAATTTCGAATCGTGCGAATTGTCGATTTTTTTTTTTTTTTTTTTTTTTTGCAGAATCTTATTTTTGCAAAAGTCGAGGATCTTTTATAATAGCTATTACTATATTACTACTGATTTAACACTTCTAACCTAAACCTAAAATGTGATCCAATTCGGATAACATTCTATGCTCATTGTAGGGTTATCGATTTTGTTTCCGATATTGAATGTACATGCAATATTAGTTTCGTGACATTGGAACATTGAATATATGCACCATTGAACTCGTATGGTCACTGTTGTTGCTTAAAGCTCAGTTTGAGATTTTAAAGTATCTTGACAACTTCAGTGATTCTACTGCCTATTTTCACTGCATATTCTAATTCAATCTACATATTTATTTTTAATGAATATAATGATATAATAATATGATATGATATAATGATACATATAATGATTCAAATAGTGCCTGCATTGATTTATTTGCATAATAATTAGATTTTATTGAATATATGCATCAGTGAACTGGCATGGTTACTATTGTTGTTTTAAGTTCAATACGAGACTACATTTCGGATAGTTGTAATATAATGTAGGCTTACTGTGGCAACTTCAGATACATACTGTATATTATAATTCAATCTGCATATGATGATTTCAATTGTATCTACATTGACTCACTTGCATAATCATCAGGTTTTATTGTAAATTCGGACGTATTTCTTTATTCGATGTGTTGGTTCAGTATTTGGACGAATGGATTTGATAGCCAATTCCAATGAAACAGGTGCTTGTTAAATCGTGACATCTAACGAAATTAAAGACATGTTTAAAAACAGTGAATTTAACAAGTGAGTCATGAAACTTTCTTGGCAGTGGCAACATTCTTTTATTTCAAGTCCGACTGTCTCTGTCGTTCAGCTATTCGACAAAAAAATAAAGTACACTTGTGGACTCATTCCAAAAGCAACCAGAGCTTGATTTCTTGAACACAAGCACTTCCGTGAGAATCTTAAACAGGAAAGTGATGCAAACAAAAACTGTTTATGTGCTGTTTAATCATTTTTTCTTTTACTTCAACTTTCTTCGAAATTGTCAGCTGATAGATGGCACGTTCCGAAATTGAAGCTCGAAACAAAATTCTAAACAACTTACCAATTTCTTGTTTGGAAATCTTCAACGAAACTGACACGGATACCAAACAAGAAATTGGAATTTTTTCTTTTCAAACTTACTCAACTGATGCATCAACAGTGTTATTTTAGCTGGTGTTTTTTGGTGAAATTTTCTTCGCTGTCATTTTCGATCAAAGACTGTCTGGCAGCTGGACAACATATGCACATGAAGGCTGTTTAGTGTATAGACAGAACGTAATGTGCAAAACGTTGTGGATAGTAGACATAAATCTTCGCATGTGGCCAGTAAACATTGTTTACACACAAGATGATGATTCAAGGGCACCTTGGTGTTGGAGAAACGCCCAGCTGGGATCAGTTCTTGGAGATCTGATGGCAGCCAACAAACATCTCGCCAGAGATGGGCATCATCATCTATTGCTAAGATGATGCCAATGGCCCTCAATTTTTTTGTATTACTGGAAATATAAATGCAAAACGTGACGATAAGCGTGTTCATCGTCACCTAATATGAGGTGATAACTTTGACTTTTGACACTATTTACAGTGGTATTGCACATTTTCTTTCATCACATTACTTTCATCGTATCTTCATTCAGTCTTTCTTGTATCACAGACTAATATCATACATTTTCTGATTATGCTCTCATGATTAGTTTCAACAACAATTTTTAAGGTGGTGGTGCAGGTTTTGTTTGTAAGATTTGTTTATTAACATTTTATCGAAAAACGTTTGTGATTGCAGCTTAAACTACAGGTGATTCTTTAAGAGCAAATTGGATATCCATAACTACTGGTGCTTGAAACTAGACTTTCAAACAGTTACTTTCAGCTTTATGTTTGGTTTCAGGGGCATTAAGTTGATGTTGCAGATTTTGTTTAGCTTGAAATTGGGTGTGCAAAGAGTTGTTGATTGCACCGAACGGTAAACACAAGGCTTAATCATTGCCAATATTAAGTTCATATAAATGAAAGTTCACCCGCTATGTTTTGCGGAATATAGCATGTATACTTTTTTGTTGGATTTCTGAAGTCACTACTCTCATGCAGTGATGTCAGTGCCATTAGTTTAGTTCAAAACTGTATTACTGTATCATGATATTGGTGTAAATACAGGCAATTTACTCTAAATCTTTGGAAAATAGTTTATATAGAAATTTATGTAGTGATGGCATGAATAATTACAAATTAAATCCACCAACATCATTTGCTTTTTAGTCATCTTGTTGTTTTGTTTACCATTTTTTTGAGCCAGTTTGGTTGTTTTTTTTAAAATTAATTTTGGAATATTCTTGTATATTAAGAATTATTAAATAAGCATTTTTAATTGTTTTTTTTAATATATATTTTAAGGTAAATCTGGGTAGCCCATCGGAGGGTGAACTTAGAAAAGGCGATGTGTTGCTACGAATTGGAAACAAAGAGGCTTCAAAGCTAACCCACCAGCAAGCACACGACCTCATCAAAAATCAAGGCAACAATATAACATTGGTTATTCATAGGTAGCAAAATGTTTTAATTATGTTTAATGATTTGTGTAATTCGTTTTATGTATGTATACATAATAAGGTTAAAGGTTGGCAGCCATATTTGGATAGATTGTCCGGAAAATATTCGTAACCAATATCACACGTTTATACTGTATGTCCGGTTTTGAACCAATATTTGGATAGATTGTCCGGAAAAAATCCATAACCAATACCGCACATTTATACATGTCCGGTAATTTGGACGAAATACCGTATATATATATATATATCGGATTTTTGGCATTGGCGGCTGTTGTTCTTAAGGTATCTGACAATCCTAACAAGTAAAACAATTTGGTTGCAAGAGAATTTTCAAAAATTGCTTATGGCGTGAGCTTTCAACTGTTATTGTTTTTTGTCGATAATTGTATTTTGACTTTGGTATTAACATGACATATACTAATTGTTAAGGATATCTGAAAGTAACGTATGGTATTTTCTTGCTGTTTTTGTATGGTAATATCTGGAAAATAATTGAATAATATATGAAATTTTAATCAAGTGTGCCTATTTGGCGATGTAAAATAATAACTTGTGTGAAAATGAAGTTACTTCTAGTACTGGTGTTTCTAATATTGTTTTAATTTATTTTTACAACAAAACTTGCAGTAATGTGGGTCTTTCGTAAGTATGTGTTTTAATATTGTTTGCAATGTTTGTTGTTAGTTATATGTTGAAAAAATAGGCGAATAGACTGAATTAAGATGACCTAATATGTTATGGCCAACAAAACTGTTTGGTAGTTCGCTGAATGTTAGAAACTTTAAAAATAATGGCTTACATACTAGCTATTTGGATAATATTTTAGCTTTAAGAGTGTGTGATGAAGTTATTTTATTTTTGCCAATTTTAAAATGGATTTCTGCTCTCTGCATTTATAAGAAATATCATTGATTTTAATGATCGCTGCTTTAATTTGTCACCAATGTCCACTTTATAGAGGACCTTACCAGCCTCAAAGTCCAGATTATGCAGTCAATACCCATGCAAACTCTTCATCGCCTGTTGATCTGCTTCCAAAGACATACTTTGCCGATGGAAGACCTTCATTCAGGCCTGGAGTTCCTTCGAATCTTCCTGTAACGCAATTTCAGGACACGGTTACCGAATCCGAGCGGGAGAGGATTGCCATTACAAATCAAGTATGTTGATACCAATTGTTGCAATTAAGAAGTCTTAATGGTTTCCTGGCACATGCAATTTTGGGATAGCAAGTGGAGCAATTGTGACATCAGCTTTTTGCTCAAACAATGGAAAAAGGTTGGGCCAGAAGCTGATGTTTCAGTGGTTTTACTTGCCACACCAATAATAGGGTGTGACAGGAGGTCTTTAAGAAAATGGTAATTTTTTACTTTGCCAATTTTTTTTGTTTATTTTCAATAGCCTCATAGGACGTTTCCGTTGATTCAACCTGGGGTAAAGGTACGCCACGATTTACCCACCGGTTCGTATCTGCGGCATGTCAATGATCCTTTCGTGCGATCATCTCCGACCTCCTCTGGAAAGCCATTCATCCATAAAGCCAATGAGTACTTAATGAAGACCAGGGTATGAATTACAGTTTAATCACAATTCTTCAGTTGATACAAGGTGTCCACAATGGCATCTAAACATTTTAATTACATACAGTTTGAAGGTTGAAGTGTACACAACTAAATATGGAAAATGATGTGACCTGTATGCGTTTCATGAAAAACATGAGCTCAGTGCACCTCCACATGGGATGACATTGGTGGCACGAAGAATTTCTAGAACATAGTCTGATGCCATATGTTATGCAACATTCCACCACATAACCTACAATCGTTTTTGCACACTACTACACAACCTGTGTTCGGTTGCTCGGAGTTGCCATTTTGGAAAAAAACTGATTGCAGCACCATAGTGGCTCTGACATGCACTACAAAATTTCCACATAAAATTTTTGAACTTCTGCTTTTGTAGTTCTGTTCCACCAAGCATTACATTTGTTATAACTTGATAATGGAGTTTATTTCCAAATGTTTGGATCTCATTGCCAATTAGATCTCATTTCCCAATCAATGAAATGAGATCATTAGATCTCTTTCCCAGATGTCTTGATCTTATTGCAGACACCCTGTATTCTTTTCTACTATTTGACTGATGTTTTTCTTTTTCAGATCCAAGAAAGTGTTACGAATGCTGCATCGAACAGTTCGAGTATAGGAAGTCCCGTCCGATGCCGTAGTGAAACTCCCGAATCTGGTAGCTTACCTTCCGGAGTGGTTCATCGGCAATATAATTCACCCATTTATTTGTATTCCGCCCAAAACGTTGCTGCAAGCATCCAAGGGCAGACCGGTGTCCCCGTTACTCCGTAAGTCGTTCGTCTTCATTTGCTAGGGATGACAAAAGAGTGGTTGGTTGCGTGTGTGTTGTGAAACACATTCCCCTTATGATTATTATTTTTTTCATACAAGGTATGAAGCTGTTTTAGTTTATAAGCCCCTTTGTTTTTTAATACTTTTTTATGTCCTTTTTTTTTAAAAAAAAAACAAATGCAGTAGTCTGCATTTTATATATTTTTTTGGTAACGCTTTCAATAAATACGACGACAGCCACCCTTTTTGATATCTCCACAGGGGAGCTGTTAGTGGCTTGATACAGAAAGCAGTTTTGGAATTTGCTCAAGGTAAAAGGTGAGGATCCTATTCCGGGTTGTGTGATATACTATCGTGTGTGCTTCGTTGGCTTCATCTTTCAGTGAAGTTGAAGCCCTCTATTTTTTTCTCCCCTGGATTCTGTGCATTTTGTCCCATTTTGCCATAATGGACACTTTCATGGAACAAACCAAAGTTGTGCTCTGAATGAAACATTTCATACTGATTTTTTTAAGAACACATTTTATATAAAGATATTTTGACATCAGTATTTGTCCTGCATCTTAAATTGGCATCTCGTTCACCAGTGAAGATGTGTAGAAATCACATCAAGATAGATGTGTATATGAAAATTTGAACTTTGGTTTGTTTCATGGATTACATTTTGTTTAATGCATACTTTGTACTTTTTTTTTCTCTTCTTATTTGGGTTTTGAATTCCGAAACAACACCTTTTTAGCTGAGACTCAATTCTTGAAATTGAATACAGTCATGAGATGAATGAAGTGGCATTCGCATTATGACTAGCTTGAACTAGAAATGTTGCCAACTTTGGCTGGCTGTGCATGATTAACATCATTTAAGCATTTCTCATTATTCACTGCATGTGTAGCATACGTTAATGCGATTTTCTATATACAGTGAACCCTCGTTATCTGCTGGAGTTAACATTTTTGGTAAGTACTGCGGCTACCAAAGCAACATATAAGAATGTTGTTTTTTTGTTAACATTTGCTTCTAACACTTTCTGAAGTTTTAGAGATTATACAATAAAAAATGTCTACTTTATAAAAGCCAAGACTTGAGGTTGAAGTATCAATTACCAAAACAACCACAGTAATCAAAGTCGTGTGTGAGGCATGACATTGGCCTATGGCAATGGCAATGAACACTGAAAGCGGTGCGTTTTTAGGTCAGTGAAGTATCCTGATGATAAAGTATTGAAGTTGTAAAAACGGTCCGTCGTACATCGAGCTTACTTTTATAATAAAGTAATTTCCAGGACTGTTCTGCTATCCAACTAGTGATCTAGCGCGAACAGTTTCGCCGCACTGAGCGCCGAGTCAATAGGGGTGCCAAATTCTTAGTATTTATGAAGGCATATATAAGCTTAGAGGGTGCCAAATTAGGGTATATATGCACAAAATTTAGCCTCGCACAGGGCACCATGTTACCAAAGTCTTAGTTTACAGCTAAGTGAACTAAGCTGTAAACTAACTAACACTGACCAGCACTTCAATAGTATTATTTGCTTTTCAAGGAATTTTTGAAATTAAAATTGACTAGTCAAAACAAAAATTTGAAAACTACATATACTGTACCTAGAAACTGCCGATAACGAGGGATAACTGATTAAACAACAATCATAATGCTCAACATGCACATGAGGTTTTTCTTAGTTTTTTACTTTTAAGTGTAATAATTTTTGTTTTTGATTTTTTTGGCAGTTTTTGTGGCTTTTTGAATTATTTTTGCTTCTGCAGTAGAATCTTGTCTCAATATGAATATTCGATCAGGGTGAATGCAGGGTGTTTCAAAAAGAATGTCACACTTTGACAAGGCCATGACGAAGTAGCAAGATAATACAAGAACATGATATACATGCGTCAATAGAAAAACTGCAAGTTTTATATTGTATTAGTGTTTGATTGATGTTTTGCACAGGCGCTGCTAAGGAACTTATTGTAGCAAAATGACTTTTATTACCATAGCAACAATAAACACAAACTTGTGTGTATGGTAGAACTGGATCGTCACCTGGATCTATGCAGCATTGCAGAAGGTTTCCACATTGACTATTTGTAACTGTCCAATGAAACTTGGTAGAGTTGGTCCATTGACTGATACGTAGCACGTTCCAGTATTAATAACATAATATTTTTCATTTACTTAGTTTTGGCCTTGTAAAAGTGTGACATTCTTTTGGAAACCCTGTACAAATAAAACCACTGATTGACTATCTGCTTAAAGCCAAATTAGTTTGTTCCAAAATTACACTAGTGCTTCTAAAAAGCATGTTAAAAAGATTTTACCGTACAATTTCTTCAGCTTGCTGCAATACATTTTAGTGGTGTGTTATGTCAAATTAATGTAAGTATTAATTGTTTTGTATATATTCAATGCTCATGTAGTGCTTATGAAACATGACGCACCAAATACTCTTCCTGTCTCCCTCACATTACTGTTAGGGACTGTAGGGAAATCCAGGATATGGGCACATTAAAAGTTGTCAGTTTGAGATTCACAGGTTAAACAAATTTTTGTCTGATAATATCGTTTTAAACAAGTAACATTTTTCCATTCGATACATCACACTACCCACAGCATGACATAGTAGTTGCGCTTTTCTGTGGCTGCATTAGACTCGTAGTCTAGAACGCTACCAAAATTTATTTTTTACTAATCATTAGTAAAACCACTTCAAAATTTTTCTTATCGACAACGATGCATTTGAACTAACATACCAGCTATTATTTTTTTTGGCCCATTTAGCTTGAGTTATCTGTTTGCAAACTCTCGTTATTCACACTGTCGAACGGCACAACTTACCTGACTGTAGTCTTTTTATCGATTTGTCTTTCCTGAAAAACGTGAAGCGTTCCTAGTGGGCCCATCCGCATCATGGACATCGCCAAGTCACCCACATTTCAAACCATTTACGAAGACGAATGGAAAGAACTGCGCAAGGACCAGCTTCGAGAACACAAACCCGTCGAGAACAAGGTGAAAACCATCCCACCCCAAAATTCGTACAACACTTTCGGCGGACCTCGTGACCGAATCAGCCAGAGCAAGACTTTCGAAATGATCAACGACACATTGCTCGGCCAGAGCAGTTACTAAACAAAGTAAATTAAGTGAAATAATTGTATTTTCTCAACTTTGAGATGCTACTTTTTAAGCTTGTTTCAACATTGTCACTTGAGAATCTCTTAATTTATAGTTGTTTAAAAATATCCTACTACATGTTCATAGCAACATTTTTTTTCGTCCAATTTTATTTTGACAGAAAATTATAATAGGTAGTTATTATTATAATCATTATTTTGTTTTGTTAACATATATTCATTCATCACCCATTGTGCAATTGAAATCATATTGTTGACAGCTGCTAACGTCAATCACTATACTCAATTTCAACTTTATACAGCAATGTTAAATCAAGAGACCGTTTCACACCTTGTCTTCTGACACTAGTCGAATGTAGTCCCAAGGTAACTTAAAGGAGGGGCGTAAGGATACAAAGTGAAATGCACACAAACGTCCCTTATTCAATGCAGTTGTATAAAGGTGAAATTAGCATAGCTCTACTAATCGTTCGGAGTTAAAGTCAAGACAAAGAATCGGTCGAAATCCTTTTGTGGATGAGTAATTATAAAGAAGGAAGTATGGTTATACTTCATATATATATTCATATGCCATGAATGATTCTTGATTATATGTTCCTTCCAAAGTTGTTTCGTTGTACGTACGTGTTTTGGATCATGTGGGTGATTTGCTTGAAGTTTGTTTACGACATTTCTTGCCTGCATGTGTGACGCTTCATTGTTATTTTATCAACCGATAATTTATGTTGACGAAGTATTTTACTTGTTTGTGTATAATTCAATTAAAAAATTATTGGCTGTTTCACAGTGTTCCTATTGCAAGGGCATTTAATCGAAGACTTGGATAACGCTATAAAAAAAAACGAATGATGTATTTGTTACGAACGAGTTGGAACGAAATATATCGAACGAAAAATATTTTACCTCAAAAAGTTGGAAAAGTGTTATTATGCAGAGTGAATATAAATCTATGCATTTATCAATGTTAAATTAAGATTCGATAGCTCGATCTTAGCTTAATGTTGATTATTCTTTATTTTAACGATTTTAAGTTTTATGATGGTTCAGATGGAAACCTATGACTGGTTGTTGAAGATTTAAATTTTTATGGAATGTTGGCTGTTATCTGTTTTATCTGCTACAATTTTATTTGAAAATAAAATGTTCAAAACCTGTTGATAAGTGTACTTGAACGCACACTGCATTTGTATGTGGCCGATTTTGAACCGACTTTTGCAGGGGAGGAGGTTCACCGGAATTGTTTTGACGAATATGTCTAAGAATTACTGTTTTTGTGGAAAATCAAGCTCCAAATGAGTGTTTGAGTAAGGAAATTCAGTTTCCCTAGACAAGTGAATTTTGGACAATGACGAATTTTTAAATGGTGACAAATTATAAAATCCGTTGTGAGCTATGTTTGCCAATGTATCGTGGGAAGGAGGGGTAACTCTTTCCTCAGGGCCCAACTTTGCTCTGCGTCCCTGCAGATGGAGGTTCCAGACCCCCTCCAAAAAGGCAAGGTTCATATTTTTACTTTTGTGTGACAATGCTTACAGGCTGTTCCTGAAAGATATAGTCAAACAATGCAAAAAAAGTACATATAAACATAGGTCCGGAAATGCATATTCATTTGCGGACCTGCAGTGACAATAAGTTCATACATTTACATGACTTCACTTGATGTTATCTCAGATAAACTACGTTTTCCGAACCGATGTTTATATGGTTGTTTGTTTTGTTTTGATGCTTATCATCAGTTAGGCAGGACTAACTGACATACTGGCAACTGGATATTTTTCAGGAATATCCTACATAGAAGTAATAACATAGTTGCACTACTACTGTAGTGCACAATAAAGGTAGGTCTAAAAAAGCAATATAAAAGTTAGAAAGTAAAATTAATGAATTAGCCTATGATGAATCACATCATGCCAAAAACCGCTGAAAGAGTTGAAATTATGTCCATGCTTGCATGGACTGGACATAATTGAAAACTGCATTGTTAGCAGATCATCATAAAACTAAGTCTTACTGTAGTTATTGGCTCGTTCACAATTGTTTTATTAGAAATAACTTCAGGCATTTTGAAGTCTCAGAACGATGCTAAGTCATTTGGTACCGGTTGTTTCAATATACAAATGAATGTTTTATTTTAATGACAAAACATTTGAAATGTAAAGTGGTCCAGAGACCAGACAAGACTTTACAACCTTGTAAGAGTACAAAAATTTATTCAGGACAGTCACGACAGTGAGACAATTGATTGATCTTGATGTGTCATTTTTTGGCAAAAATAAATCAAATAGTCATTTAATTTTGGTTCATTGTGACTGTCGCTGATGTTATGATGACAGACATTTTCCACCTCATCTGGTCTGAAGCCACTTTCTTGGTAAAGTTGTTGCAGCAATATCTAGCATCATGTCTTCAAGTGCCCAACTTTTCATACATAGAAAACTTGGTGAAAAGTTGGAGAAGATGCAATGGATTGCATAAGTTAGTGTTTCAATAAATAATCAATGGGAAAAACATGAATACATGCTGTGATCATAGGCGCAGCCAGGAGGAAGGGGGGGGATCAACTTAAATACCCCCAAAATCCGAAAATATGTATTAAACAAAATGCCCGCTGAATGGGAAACGATGCAGAATTCATTTCAAAACCTCTCTCGAAATCTTCCGATCCTCCCTCCTGAAAAATTTCCGTTATGGTGTGGTGATTCTGCAAGCACATACTACAATACCACATACACATAATGCATACAATACCAAATACACATAACGCATGCGAGGATCTGGCGCTCACGGTGGCAAAATCCAGTAATACGGCGTTACCATACAATCATGCACTGGATGATTCTGAAAGACTTTTGAATAAATTTGTATAGCCTACTCTAACAACGTTGTAAAGGAAAGTCTTTTCTAGCCCTGTATTACAGAATGCCTAAAAGGTTTTATTTCAACCCACTTGCTCTTAGGATTAAGACAATTTTATTAGCTTTATTGGTGCAATTGAATGATCTTTATTGTAGATGAGCCATGGCCCTTAAAAGTGATTGATTGAGCGTGTTTGTTTTGGAATGAAGATTTGGCAGCAAAAAGTTAAGCATGTTAACTAAATATTTGAGAGATATCACTTTACACAAGGCATTTAGGCCATTATCACTGAACCCAGGGAAGAAGACTTGAAGAAAAACAACAACATTGGTATGATTTCAATGTGAAAAACTGTTTTTCAATCAGAAATAGTAAGATGCTTAACAGTCATGTTCAATTTTTTCATGTTCAACAGCCATGAAATGCAGATTATGCCATAGTAAAAATTAGTTTCAACAACCAATTAACATCGGTTGGTTCTCTTCTCAGCGTCTGCGCCACAATCGAAAACTAAGCAACATGATGCTAAAAAATCTCAGGTATTTACAGTTTTAGTGGCATATAAGGTATCCTTTCATAGTTTTAGTGATTAAAATATTTGCTGAAAATGTTATTCTAAACGCTTCATATGATGATCAATCTATCTGATTACAATCTAATCTAATGGTACTCTAACATACCTATTCTGAAGCAATATTTTATTCTGAGCGTTGATGTTTTAAAGTTTTATGAAAAAAAATGTTTATTATGTTTAATGTCTCAGAATTTTTCTTGTTTTACAATAATCCATTCTAAAAAGATTTTAAAAATGAAATGGAGTTTAGGAACTGAAGGTGAACCAAACAACTGAAGATGAAGTTGGTAAAGACCAAGAACGGTATGTCTCGAATAGAAATGAATTATTTATAACAATAGCAAGTCTATCATGCATATAGTTTTGATTCTCATTGATAAACGGTTTACATTTGTAAACTTATAAAATGGTTTGAATTTTAAAAATTTTATGACTTGCTGTTCGGACTGTCAAGTTGCATGGGTTGCAACTAGGGTTTCTCTCCCGAGATCGCAGGCTCCCGGTTTATATTAACCTAATTTACATATTTAGGGAAATATATTTGAAAAATGTTATTTTGTTTATTTCGTGTTAAGATCTTTGTAATATGATCGTACTTTAACAGGATTTACTATACAGGGTGATTCAGAATAACTTAATTTTAGGAGATGGTGTAGGACATTTACTGAAAAATTTTTGTATACGTTTTAAAGGCTTTATTTGCTTATAGGTTCACTTGTGGATGGGTGATTGAGTTGCAAAGACATAAGTGAATCGAGAACGTACGATATATTAGTTTGTACATAAAAACTCAGAAGCACCATAAGAAAGAGAATTTCGTAAAGATTTTCACTTTTTCGAATTTAATTGTCGAATCATTTAATCGTTATGACCCGACTATAGAGAACTATAGAGAACTCGACTATGACTTCACATAAAACAGCCTCATTTCCGTTATTTCGTTGCATCTCGTTAGGGAAGTATTTCCGGAATATATTTCATTATTAAAAAATGCTTCATTACATGCTTTCCAATCCATCACCTTGAAAATTAGGAATAGTTACTTTTAATCACACTTTAAATGTCTTTACCAAGATTAAATTATGGCATAACTTTATTCTTTATTCACAGTACAGTATAGTACGGTACGATAGTGTTATCACTTTATTTCAACAAATTATGGACAGTACAACTGATTAGTTTGTTGACGTTTGTGGCTGTTAATAAATTAAGAACATGACTAAGTGACCGAAGCATGGCTTATCTTTGTTTTCTCGAATCTAGAAAAATTCATTGTAGGCCTAATCATGCTGTTATTGAGTTCATTAGGCCTACAATAAAATGCATTTCTTTTAACATTCAACAGTTACGTTAAGCCTATATTAATAATAATATGGAACAAATGTATTAAATCCTATGACGCAGTTATACTTAATAATTAACTGCTTCCTTCCTCTTACTCAGGTTATTTATTTTAAAATGCTGTATTGACATTATATCCTGGAATTGAGGCCGATTTCATCTCGGGATAAGCAAAAGTACCCAAATGAAAAACCCTACAACAGATTCGTTTGCAACATTTGTTGTTTTTGGACAGTAGTTTCATATTGTATTGCCTGCCCAACATTTCACCACAAATTTCCAAGTGTGAAAGAAGATTTGACTAAAAAAGTTAATAATTGATTTGTATAGTTAACAACCATGTTTCTTGGGCATAGTAGACTGAATTAATCAGGCATTTCAAACTCAGACATGCGACTTGCCAACAACAGTGGCCTGCTAACACAACATTTTGCTTATATTCAAGAATACAATTAAAAAATTAAATAGAATCTCCTTTTATAGTTACAACTTGTTCAGATTTATATTGAAATTCTGCACATTTTTCCTAATGTCAGCAAAAACATGTGCATGGTGAGGTTTCATTTAACCTATTTACCACCAAATTCCGTTTCATTTTAGGAGTTTACCAACTAGTGCTAGACGTTACACTTGTCATAGATGTAGACGGATAAACAGCATTGTGTATATGAAGTATTGCATTTTAAATGTATACAAATAAAATGTCTACTTTTATAATAATAAAAATGTAAAATCAGTGGCCCAGGTCTTAGAAAGGGGGTTGACAAAAAACTCAACATTTTTAGTACACTATGTATACTATATATAAGATATAAGCACTCTCACAATGTTTCTTCCAATTTAGGGGGAGTTAACACCATACCCCCCTCCTTGTACATGACCCTACAAAAACTGTAATGCGATTGCGAAACTGTTAACAAGGGCTGTAAACTAAAATGAGCTTGACATTGCACTAAACACATTTGCATATGATTCTTCAACTTCATATCGGGACACCTGGTCTTTAAGATTATAAAGTGATTAGAATTGCTGTGTTAACATTGAAAGTGCTGAACACAATACCCACTATGAGTAATACATTTTTAACAGTGCTGTATCAATAGTTATGCAACAGAACAGAACTCAGTTTGTAATGTACATGTTTCAAGTTCTTACCTTAAAAAGGTTAATGTTCTCATGACTTTCTTTTTATACTACAGTAGAAGCAAATAACTTTCCACTTTTTTTTTGTTGGTGTTTAAGGATCATTTTCATTTTGAGCAAGAGTTGTTTGCTCAAACCAAACTAATGTCAAGGTGAAAAAGGACATTTCGTTCATCCTCAAGATTTATGTGTATTGACTCGTAATCGTTAACTTGCCTCCTCCAACTAATATTGAGTTGAGACCTTTCAACTGTCTCTCAAGTCATTCGAAACGGAAACGTACGATGAACCGTTTTAATAAAAAGTTTTTATTGCTGTATAAAAATTCACAATTAACAATAGGACACTCGCAGAGTCTCTTGACACTCTTGGTTACATTAAAATAATTTTAAATATTTATATTGAGAGATGGAACTTTTCAAACATTACATACTGCTACACACAAAAGAGGAACAATCATTAAACTGTGAACAAATAAACAGAGAACTTACACCAGCATTATTACTTATACAGCGTTATTATGGTGCTAGGTAGAATGTGCTTTTTATACCATACGTGATGTTGCTCATATGATTTGAATTTATGGTTAATGTGAAAGTATAAAAAATGTGTGCCAGCACTCCATACAAAGAATATGTTTGTGTATTCACAAGTTTGAGTGGTTTTCTGAATACAGTAGGACCCTGCTTTGAGGCATTTTTAATACAGTCGTTTTAAATTAACTTATGCCGATGTTCATTATGTTCGGCGTTTGTCCTGCTTTTATAGTGCCTTTCAGTATGATACACTTTGTGTTTACTTCGTATTAATTTTATTTTTGTATTTTATGCATACCTTTATTGTGTACATCTCTATATAATAATTGGCAACAGTGACTGCAATCACCGAATGATTTCATGGGGATGCATAGTTGTTCCCTCAATAGCCACTGACTAAGAAGCCTCACAGTCACATCTAACACTTCTCAAGTCATTGGTTGATCAGACTCACATGATACTCAACCGGGAATTCCCTGTCATTATTGACATTGACGGATTTCTTCAACATATGATAACATGATATGATGACATACGATAGCGTAAGCATGCTATTAGGCTTTTGTACTCATTCGCCATATTGCCAGAGAAAAAGCGTTCAGCATAAGTCCGAAACATAACCAGCCATAAAAGTGGAGCCCTACTGTACAACACAGCAACATAAGAAATTTAGCAACAAGATGATTTTTAGAAGTATTTTTTAGAAGTTTTAGTTGTTGTTTTTTTTTTTTGCACATTTACTTTAATTGTGTAAGAATATCATTTGCAAGTTATTTTAATGAAAGAACATTCCTCGGAACAAAGTTATTCAAATTTATTTTCTTTCTGGATTTGGTTTATCCCACAGTGAATGTAGAAAACGTTTCTTTCAGGTGTTGAGGTTGTTTTTCTTGTAGCATGTGTGATGAGAATGTGCGATTCAAGGAAGGTTCGGTGGGATTGACATCGTTACAATAAGCACAGAAATCATTCCTGTAACAAATTCCGTTGATGTTTACAGGGGCATAGTAATGCTCACAACGCCATCGAACAGCCACGTGACGGGGATCACCAGTTTTACCCCATAGAGATGGACATTTGAGACATTTGGCATCTTCAACACATGGTTTCAATGGAATGTTTGGACTACTGCTATCCGTAAGCATAGTACAAGCATCAGGTTGTGAAACAAAAATGTCAGCTGCTTCAAGCCCATTTTGGGCACGAACGTGTTCCGCACACTGGATTCGAACGTCGAAGAACGTTACATTGCTGGCACCATTGCAAACGGCGCAAAAGATGTTGCGGTAAAGAACATTGCTGTCCCATGCGAATACGGGTACGTGCAAAAGAGGATCTTCTTTTAGCTCTGGTGGATTTTCGCAAGCATTTCGCACTTGCCTGTCTACGAAATTGGTCGGGCATTTGGCCAACGCGGAAGAATGCTGAGAATCGTTGAGGCAAATCCATGCATCACCTTGAGCCATGAGATTCCGCGTTGCCTCTTCACCCAGTGCGTCCAAGCAACACGCTAAACTTTGAATACAATCTGGCTCACAGCCACAACTGCCATAGCCCAGAAGCTGTCTGCGTTCGCAAAAATGCTGAGGGAAGAGTGGAATTGCATTTGGGCCAATACGCTGGCAGATCAAAATTGACCCTTTGTGTTCGCCCGAAGTGATGTATTCATATTCGCCAACAGCATATGAAACATTGTTTCCATCTTCCCACTGAACGGTCACTCTTCCAGAATCGTCTCGTGTGAATTTACTCGGACCCAACAATGACATGTTACAAGGTGATGGCATATCTTTGTCCGATTGAATTCTTTCTTCTGCCCCACTGGTGAACGTGCTATTGCAGTCAGTTTTATTGGCGCACATAATCCCTCTGCACTCTTTTTTAAACGGATCAAACACTTCTCCTGGTTGGCAAACTTTGCCCGCTTCCGCTCCTGGGATCAGCGTGCCGGAACTGAACTCGCCGTCGATGGACAACATGAATTCCTTTTCTATGGGATAAAAGTTGTTCCTGCAGACAATGTCTTCGAGAGTCCAAGAGACATTGTTGCACAGTGCACAAAACGCGTTTTTGTATCGAGTGGTGTTAATGGTGATGGGGCCGAAGTAAGAGTTGCAGCGCCAGCTCACTTCTCGAGCATAAGTTTCATTCTCATGCTTCCAGGTTTGAGGACATTCTTCGATCGTTCGATCCATTTTGGCGCAGTAAGCAGCACTTGCCTCGTCGACGTAAGCATCGCAATTTGCTGTGGCCATCGCTGCTGGTACGCTAGTTACGTTTTCACCACCTGTGCATCTGAATCTCAACTGAAACTGCCCCGGTTGCAATTCGCCCTCGTTGCACTGTCCGCAGTAGATGTTGCGATATGTGGTGTTGGTACGAGTGCTTCTTACAAGCAGAAGTCGGTTAGGATCTTCGTTTGTATCCGTAACATCTTCACATGCCTTCCGAACTCCTGCGTTATCATATTTGAGAGGACAACGGCCAATGGCGACATAAGGACCATGTCCTTTCAGAGTACTTGCACAAGTCCAAAGATCCGTGGTGAGAAGTTCCACTACTCGGGCATCAGGAAGCGCATCCAGACAGCAGTCCCGCTGCTGGTAACAGTCTTCTTTGCAATTACAACGCATTGGTAATCGACTGCTGTCGTCCGTCGTGTCGTTTCCACTGGGGCAAATGTGAGCATCGCATTTAGGGAGAAGAACAGCTTGTCCAACCGACAGACTCGATGAGAAAGGGATTCCAGTCACAGCTTCCTCACATTTCACACAAATTGAAATGCTGAGAACAATGAAGAGTGTGTCGGCTAGGAAGTTCATATCTACAAAAATATAATAAAAAATAAATAAATATACTGTACCCAAACATTTTGAATGCACTAACGAGTGTCTATTAAAGATGATGTAGTGCTAAACAGAAAGTCCTCGATTAATGCGAGATTGCCATATGCAATTTCGCTAATGTGCAATGAGAGAAATCTTCCTACGTGCTCGTTCTAGGCAGGAAATATGTGCTAATGTGCGATTTTGTAACGCAAAACTGAATGCTAAAGCTTTGCTGCTTAACGAGAATTTCGATTTAGGCGATTTTTTATTTATGCGAGGATTTGCATAACTAGAGTACCTCCTATATAGCGTATTCTTCAAAGGTCTAGTCAAATTTCAATCATACATACTAACCAAGCAAAAAAGTCCATATAAACATGAGTTCAGAAATGCATACTGTAGGCCTACTCATTTGCAACCCTACAGCGATTACGAGACTAAAGCCTTTGCATTTACATGACTTCACCCTGTGTTGTCTCATATGGGAAGCATTTCCAAACCCATGTTAATATGCTTTATTTTTATGCATAGCGTTTATGGTTACAATTTGGCTGCATCTTTCAGGAGCACTCTGTGTATGAATTCAGGATACTTCCGCAGGTGGAAAAATTAAACGAAAAGTCGTAAATATTCAAAACCCAGGAATAGGAGCAAGTTCTTGATGCAAGGAAAAAAAAATTAAATGTTGAGGTTTATTAACTTCAAAGATAAAGGACAAGGCCAAATCCGTCAAATCGTTATGCATTACAACAAAAAAGGAAGAACATTTCTAAGAAATTTTTTTAAGAATTTTCATTTATTTATGGAAGGCCAAACCAAGAGACAAAATGACTTGCGTAAGAAACCTAACATAAGTCGTGATAGGTCACATCAGGAAAAGAAATAAAAAAGAACATTGAAAATATTTAATTTGACACTTGTTATGATGTGCAGAAGCAAACCAACAAGAATATCTAAGATAAGAAAAGTGAACGCAATGACTTTCACATTGGGAAAAACTACAAAACACCACCAACTGAAGAAAGTGGTAACCAGAATAAAAGAAATGGTGTTCTCTTTCTTTTAGAATTGTACTCTATATTCGTCAAGTTTGGTTAGCCTCAATTTGATTTGATTGTCGGGTTACGGATAGTATTAACGATCAAAACTAGGTAAAGGGTGTCTCCCGTTTTGCTAGTGCCAAAAGAAGTTCAGTATACAACTGCAAAGAAAACTTGGAATAAAACAAGATGAAATTGGTATTGTATAAATGGTAGTCTCGGGTGAAAGACGAATGATGTCATTGGATACACATCATCTACCAAAATGGAATTTTTCATTGCCATTCATTCATCATCTCATAAGGAAGAATATGAAGAATAGGAAGAATACTAAACTCTTTCAATTGTATATCAGTTTTCTTTTCTTTTTGAAACAGTGTAAAACAATGAAGCCTTTTGATATCCTTGTCAACTCATTATTAATGTCTGATGAGAGAGGGTGATGTACGTTTTTAGAATTTTGTATGTAACTAATCATACGTCGAGTTATTATCTTGAAATATTCAATATAACACTTCGATTTTTATGCGGTCATATTAGCTTTATATGTGGTTTCGCTAATATGCGATGGGAAAAATTCTTCATTATGCTAATTATAGGTGAGAAATTTTCAGTTATTATGCGATTTTTTTGCGGTGGTGTACAATTGATTAATTTTCTCAATTCATGAGAACTTCGGTACATTTTTAGATTATTTTTTTTTAAAGATTTTCATAGAATTTTCACAGAAAGTAACCTTCACATTAATCGAGAACCTCTCGCAAATATAAATGTACAACATTTACATAGAATCTGATATACATAAAGATGGATATTTTGAATTTCAGTACAAAATAAACTACCTATAAAAGGCAGATGTCTGTCTTTATCTGCCCGTGGAAGAATGTTTCCATTGACAACAACTAAAACACACTTAGCACTATAGCACAGAAGGAAAATCATAACTGTAACATTGCAAGTGTACAAAAAGAGAACAATATCTCCACATGCTATAACGCGGATTACTTACCAGTACGAAATAAATACGAATAAATAAATAGAAGTACGGCATTTTAATTTAATATCTACTGTATGTTAAACATATAACCATAAAATGATCAAATTTTCAGTATATAACGCAAATAAGTAACATGTAAAAAATGAAATAAAACGATTACTGGTACCCATAGAAATTTCCATTTTTCCTGTGATTGTATTAAGTAATAAACTAAATAAATTTTGAAAACATGTTGAAATATTCTGACATCATGATCTCTGATGTTCATTATAAACGTAACTATAAAAGGCAAATCTATTTTTTTATTCCTTCCTCATGTCAAGGCAGTTCTGGCGCAAATAGCACCTTGAAAAGGAAGAATAATCATGACAAGAAAGGAAGAAAAAAACGAGGAACTTTGAAACTTTGAACTTTTCAAAAAATCTTTGGCAACCACAAAAATCTTCGCTGGATAACAATAATAGGAACTTTAAAACTCTGAAGGAAGAAGTTGTTGCTAAACAAAACAAAACACACAAAAAAAAAACCGCACATCTTACCTGCTTAGATGTTGTATGTGTTTTGCTCGTTATAAACGCTTGATCCGGCTTTGGAAGCAGTTGTGAAACAGGTTCACATGCAACTGGGCATAATAAATGACTTGTTGACCAAAGGCGGAAGACGAACTTGGACAACAAGGTCCTCCACTTCTTGAATGATGGAGAGAAAAAATAAATTGGCAACAAAAGATAATATGTAATTAAAATAAAAATATTTTGATACCACACTAAAAAAAAATTGTGTGTGTGCGTTTAAAAGATCAGTGGTGAGAATAAGGAGCCCTTGGTGTTTGATGTTCGTTCTTTGCCTTACGACTTGGGTTGCCCTCAGGCTTGTTGTTGTTGATGTCTGTTGTAAAACAACAGTGACGTTGTGGGTTCAATTTATCTATACAGTCTCCATCAAAAACTGACTCATTACTAACCGAAGGCTATTTCATTATTGTTGTTGTTGTTTCTTGGAGGAGATGTTTCGGAACATCCTTGATTGTTGGAAGATTGGGAATTGTTTGATGGGTACTCCTCACCAGTTGGTTTTTTCGGAAGTTGGTTTCTTTTCTTTGTATTGTGGAAAAATGCTATAAAAAATATATTGGTAATGAATTACAGTTATGTAATGAAAGTGTATGTAGTAAACAACAGATGCAGCTTTTGTTATTTTTAACTATAGTGTAACGTGGAAGGGTGTAGGGATAATTATTGGTTGGAGAGATAAGTAGGCCTAGTTTGTTGTATATTGTATTTTTTTGTGAAAGATCAGAATCGATTAGCATTCTTATACTTTATTTTGTTTTTTGTTAGTGTAACTATAGAGGGTGAACATAAATTTACGATTGGGCTATAAAAATCCAATATTTTGAGAAAAAACAAAACAAATGGGGATGCTCAAATTTGATCAGAATTTGTTTGACACAAAAAAATAATAGCTAAACAAAATCCGGTTCAAACTTGAACAACTCGTATATTATATTTTGAACACTATTTCAAGTATAGTATAAAAACAAGTTATAAGTGATTAAATTCTTTTAATCATATTCATTTGTGTGAATAAATTTATTAATTTAACAGTTATTTTCACTGTAGTCATGTATGCATACATAAAGAGTGATAGTAACAATTCGAATATATTGACAACTTTTTCATTATTCAGCAGTACAAGTATTAATGTTATAGCTAAGGTAGATGACCTTGAACTAGCTCCCCCCTCTTTTTTTCTCCCTGTCTGCATCTTAACTTTCTCCCACTTTCCTGGAAGTCACGTGATACATCGTACATGATAGGGGCGGAGACGTCTGTTATCTCGTTACATCTCGCTACTCCTACACTTTATAAATATGGTATGGATATCTATATTTATTTATATATCAATGTTTTACGATATGGGGGGCTTCAATCGCCACATATTTTTTTTTTTCAAAAGCTCGTCATAATGTAGGTAGGCTATTAGCAGTTGAGCCCCATTTTTCAAAATAAAAATAAATAAACTTATGTGTTCATTGATTGATTGATTTATGATATTTTCGAAAGTTGGTTTTTAAAAAATCCATTTCGCATAGCCTATATGTAGTATTTTTATTACGCTGCACTTGTGAGTTAGTGAGTTGGGAATTGAACGTACACTGCCATCTACAGGCGTAAGTGAGAACCGCATAAGGCCAAGGTAACATAGGTAACAAAAATTGCATCGAAATATAGAATTACTCAACATAAATCAGATACATGTATCGAAATATTCAATGATCGCATAAATCGAAATACACATATATGACAAAATATATATATATAGAGTATTCTTAAAAAGCATTTTCAATGTAGATTTACTTGTTATATATTTTCATTTAATTTTTCGCAGAGATGTAATTTCTTTAACGGAGAAGCCGCTTGTGGCGCTAGTGATTAGATCTTGTTTTCAACAAACCTAATTAGTGTTTATGATTATACTGTAGAAACCAGTTCAGGTTAGTTAGGAAGTACAACACGTAATAATTTATCATTAATCATAAAATTAATAACAGTTTTGTTTGTTTTTCATCCTGATCTAAACTGTAACTCTATACCCAAGCGCCACAAGTGGTTTCTTCTTTAAAGGAAAAGCACTTGTATATTAGTGTTATTATAATTCGTCAATTATTGTTCTGTCTCTACCTATTTACTGACGTCACACTGGTGAACAACGTCATTAACACATTAGTATTCAAAACCTAGTTTGAATTAATCCTTTATCATGGTTCAATTACTCATTTCAATTACAACTAACATCATAGGAATGAACTTCTTATTCTAATCACGAACTTTATTTTCTTTTCTTGCTGAACCTTATGAATTATCTTACATGACTGACTGACATTAATATTGATATATCTATTCACATGTAATATCATTCATTTATATATATATATTTTCACTTCTCCTCTCCATCATAGGTGATGAGTCATTTTATTATGTTTTGAGTAGATCAACGATTTCCTGTGCTGATTGATAACCATCATTTAATAGTAATATTATTATTATTGCCAGACAATTCGGTTGACTATTCATGAAAATGCCTTATTTCATCATAAATATTATGTACCACCTTCTAAACCCATCTTTAATCTCCCACTAAGTTTGTACAATAGGAGTTAATCTACCAATACTGTGTATATGTTACCGGTAATGTATAGAATCCACGCATTCTATAGAATACCTAAACCCTTTTAGCAAAGTATGAAATAACATCTTTTATATAATTAGGTTATATAAGGTTAGGTCACAATATTTTAAGAAAAGAATTGAATCTAAATTCAGGACTAGATTTGAATCTATCTTAAATTTTCGGTAATTATTTCAATGCTAATTTCGTACATTGCCTAAACTAGACTTGGTATTCTATAGAATACCTGAATTTTATACATTTGTCACTTGCCGGTAACATACATAATAGGTGTTTAAAAATGTATCAGATTCTGGTTGATGCTACAACACCAGCCTTATGACGTCACAAAAAATCCGGTTCAAATTTGAACATAGAAAATTTGAACATTCATAGCAAGTACTGTATTAAAATTCATATAGCATTCGGCATAAATGTCTATGAGTTCAAAAAGAACCGGATTTTCTTTGGCACTACAATACTAGCAGCTAGTTTTATGACATCAAAAAATCCGGCTCAAATTTGAACATCGTATGTAACTTTTTTTATTATTATTCATGAGTTGATTTGTTGAGATTTGTAAAAACATGACCTCTAAATAAAAGGAAAAGTACATAATTCATATAGAATTCAGGATAAATGTCCATATTTGGAAGAGTTCATAAATTAACCGGATTTTCGTTGACGTTACAATACTAGAGGCTAGCCTTATGACGTCACATAAAATCCGGCTTAAATTTGAACATCATAAATATATCATTTTTCGTTTTTTGTTGATTTTTTTTCATCATTGCTTTTTAAAGATTGTAAAGGTTTATAGAAAAATGACCTCTAAAAGGAAAGTATTAAAAGTCGTATAAAATTCAGGACAAATGTTCATATTTGGGAGAGCCATGTCGTGTGTCTAATACTTTTCACACTTCTTAGTATTAAGTATAATGTGATCAAAAGATTGCCATTTACAAGCATCACATTTCAATAATGCGATAATTGAAAGGGTTGAAAGCAAGATTACAGTTTTGTTTTTTGTCTCAAGATTACAGTTTTTTTTTGTATCAAGATTACAAATTTTCTTTTATTTAATTATAATTGTTCGTGAGATGAACATTAAAATTACTACGTCTGACATTGACGTCTAAGTTCATTGATTTGACATTATCTGCTCAACTTTTTTTTTTATATAGTCTTGTACTAGTTTTAATTTTTTTCTGTTTTTTTTTTCAATATGATTGTTACATAATTTGAATCGAACAAAAAAATAGGATTTTTTAAAAAAACAACTTTTTACGCCTTCTTGTTATTTAGGTGAAAATAATCACGACCTATATTTTATGTACTTTCTTTTTATATAACAATAATATCTTTGTATTTAAACTTTATTCCAAATAGACATGTTACATGTATAAAATTCAGGAATTGTATACAATGAGTAAGAATTCTATACAATGCCTAGTATTTTTTGGCAAAGTATGAAATGACATCTTAGGTTAGTAAAAGCTAAGAACTAGTGTGCCATCCCCGTCGCAAGCGATGGTTAACCCAGAAATGATAGTCCAGTTTTATGGTCAAATTTAGGATGCATACCAATGTAGATGTACGGGGAACAAAGCTCCGATGTAGGGGGTACTCGATTATATCGAGTTTAACATCGATATTGACGTCACATCCGTCACGGATGTGACGGATGTGACAATAATAGAAGAAATTATCTTCTATAATTTTAGTTATATAAAAGATATTTTTTGGATATGCACTCGAAAAAAATTAAGCTTAATTTCAAACTTAACCTAAACTATTACATAGTTAACTATTTCAATGCTAATTTCATACATTGTTTAAAGCCAGACTTGGCATTCTATAGAATACCTAAGCGTTGTATAAAGACAATGTATAGAACTATAGATTCTGTACATTTGCCGGTGACAGATACATAGAATCAAAATGTTCTCAATTTTTAATATAAATTTTTTGTTTGATTATAATAAATTTTCATTACTGTCATAAAAATATGTTATGGAAAAACATATAGTATAATTAAAACAGTCATAATGAAGATCGTGACATTCATTCGACAAACGTCACGTTTTGCAAACAAAAATATACATGGAAAATACGTGTAATTGGATTATAATCATAAATATAATTATTATTAATATCAAAGTCTCAAGTTTTTTCCCACTAGAAACAAATATAAATAACATTTCATACAAAAAAGTAAATCCGTTTTTTCCTATGTTCGCAGCCGAAGCGGAACTTATGTCAGTCAAGGCTAATTGATTACTCAACGCCTTGCTAAATGAAAAATACGTATTATTATATTTTTTTTAAAAAATGTGCTCATTAATCAATGAAGATTTTGAAATAGTTTTATTTTGATAGTAAAAATATATATATATAACGTTGCTGTTAAATTTAAATTTGACCCAGGAAATCTTTAATCTATTCAAGGAAACTTCTGATCAAGTCTAGGAAGTGTTATAAGAAAGTTCTGTTTATATTGTCTCCAGTTCTCTATTGGGAATTTTCCGTTTAATAATGATAATTATACATATTTTTTGTGATGTCACAATTT